>UXGD01001782.1:0-31260 GCA_900474315.1 Torymus auratus
ATATATATATATATATATATATACATACACACACACACACACTAGACAACAGAGAGTGAATCCCATCAACCTTTATCAGGCCTCCATTCGCCCCCTCTCCCTCTCTCCCACCGCGAGTTAATGAACCATAATAATTTTACTGCACCATTCCACTCTCTTATACTCTCCTCCGCCTCCTTCTCCTTCTCCACAAACCCATAAAAATTGTATTCTCCTTAGCGAAAAATCGATCGTCCCGCCCGCACGCGTCATTTAACTAAAACAGTTTAACTCCCACGCTTCGAGCGGCCGCGCATACAGAAAACACATCATTCGAGTCGCCCACCACTACTACTATTACACTCCCCCTCTCTATGGCAATCGCTTAATATGTATTGTAAACCTGTATAAACATCGCATCGGCGGTGGCCACCCTCTACGCGTAATCACACGAAAATGTTTTGGTTATGGCGTCGGGGCTCGAGAAAATTTCGTCTCTCCCTATTTCGACGAAAGAGAAAGGGATATTAGGAGGGAGAGAGAGGACATTTCCGTGTTTTCCCTTCGCACGGGGGCGGCGCGTTCATGACGCGTGTCACCACGGAGGACGAGGAGCTATAGCGCGGCCCTCGTATAATACATTACCGTAGGGTGGAGAGAGAGTGAGTGGAGAGAAGATCGTATTTCGATCGATACCAGAGAGAGAGAGAGAGAGGAAGAAAGACAGCGATGAGTGGACGTTTCGACGCGCGTCGACGGGTCTCTCTCTGGTGTGTACACAGTTGCCCGAGCACACACGGGATTTTCGATGGCCTACTTTCATTTTCTTAATGGAAGAATGACTCTCCTAAAGGACACCCACACAAACACACACCCCCCGCGACGAAAGGATCGATCCTCTCCTCTCTCTCTCTCTTCTGTGTGTGTCTTACGTGTGACACACGTCGTCGGAGGCGAGAGAAGAGGAGCGAATAAAAAAACTAGACGAGAGTCCGACCACCGCATAGCACACACAGAGAGGGAAGTTTCGACCGTGTCGCGTCCCTTTGGGAGCCGCAAAGTTATCGTAACTTGGGCCTTCGGTCTCTCGCGAGAGGTGAGGGCTAAACTTCATTTCGCAAATATTACCTTTTAAGCGCTATTTTCTACCCGCCCGCCCTCGAGTCACTCACTCTCGTCCCCGCGTGTGTTAAATGTATTATTGCGTGGGCGAGTGTAACGCGCGCGCATGTGCAGTAATCAAGTTTTTATACGAGTGAGCGAGCGGAATGACGTTTAATGCGGCTGTAAACCGATTTTTCCAATGCCCGAGCGTAATATAATTTTTCGGCGACCCATCCTATATAGATGTATATATGTACGTGCGTACACATAAAATTTATATATAAAAAATAATATTTCGCGAATGACTCTCTCATGCGTTTCGGGGGCGAATTTTATCGGCGCGAGAGAGCGAGCGAATGAAATGAATGCACGAACGCTTGTTTGCGCGAAATTGAAAAACGAGACGTGTAACAGGGCTACTTTTATTTTCCCCAATATATATCTATATATACACGCACGTATATGTATACGTAAACATAAAAGTTAAATAAACTAGCGTTTAATGGCCACCGAAAGCGCGCTTGGTTTTTCGAGGAAAAATAATTCGCGAGATAAAATATATAAAACTCTTCCACATAGCATCAGCGCAACCCCCGCGCGTCAATTATTTTCCCTACTCTCCCCGCGTGCGCGGATATAGTCGAAAACTTTCCTCCCTCTTTCCGCATCACCCCGTGATGGTATATACGACAACGAGGTAGCATCGCGTCGTCTCCTCCCGCGGCCATAAAACAAACTTAGTCGCCGCGGCCGACAAACCAATTTAAATGCCATAAACCCGGCGACTGCGGGTGCGGGTTTTATACACGCGCGTCATCTTTAAATAACCCCCACCCCGCCGTCGTCTCTTATACTACAAAACTAGGTCATCCCCGCGCTTGCCAACCACATTACGGCCAGCCACATACACACGGGCGAAATTAGAAAAACAATCGGGAACCCCGGAAATCGATTCCCTCTCTCTCTCTACATATATATAGAGCTCTCGCGAGTCATTATCATTTGTCGGCTGTAATAACGGCGCACAGGGCGAACAAAGGCAATTTGTTCCCTCTCTCTCGCGTCCCACCCTCCGCTCGCGCGATTTGAAATATCGCGCGTGTGCGTGATGTCGTCGTCGCGGCTGTTACCTTATAGCCTCTCTCCTGTCGTACGAAGCCTCACCCCGTACCTACACGTATTTAGTTTCGACGCGCACAGAGGCGAAGCCACTTCCGGTCGCGCGCAAGTGGTCAATTAACTCGTTCCTATTTGTATCTTATCGATCGTGAAATTCGGCCGTTCGCGCGCGTCAAAAGGTCCTTTGAGGCGTCGGCGTCGACGACCGTGTGTGTGTGGCGGTCGTAGTGGCGGTGGCGGCTACTATGGCTCTTGGACGTAATGAATAAACCGCGCCCGCGCTAGCTCGTGTTATATACGGGCGGACTGCGCGGGAAATTGTTTTGTTCGCGAAGTGTATAGTGGTTGGAGGCCCTTTTTTAGCGATTTTTTTTTATGTTGTCAAGGTTTTAGTTTTGAGGGAGGTTTGTGGTGCGGAGCCGTTTTGAAAGCTCGCGTGTTCCGGGGAAATTGTAGATAATTCATCGGTAGTTTGAATTGAACGCGTAGGAAAATATTTTTGGGGCGAACGGCTGGGTATTACGAGGTTTCGTGTACGTAATGTCGGCAAAGTTTACGAGGTTATTTAATATTTGATTAACAGCTATAGGGCGCACTTTCGTATATAGATAACGTATACGTTGCTCGTAGGTGATGGAAGATAAAGTTGTTTCGCTCGTCCCTCTTAATAGTTTTGTTTTTCAGAAACAAATGATTCCTAATTGCGCTACTTAGCGTACTGATTATTTTACATAGCTCTTTCAGAAATAATAAGTATTTTTTTATTAATTCTTCTATTTGAATTGCGCGTATCGCCATCAACTAACGCTTTATTCCCCATGAAATCCATAAAAAAGTTTTGGAAAAATTGCTATGCTGTCTGGTAAAGGTACGACAAACTATGAAAAACGCCAAAAAATACCATAAACTTTACAGTAAATTTTACAATACATACTTACAGTGAATTTTCCTATATATTTTCTAGCAAATTTTCTTATGAAGTATAGTATCTTATGATGGCCGTACGAGACAGGTGTAGTAATTTTTACCGAATAGACATAATAATCATACCTAAACATTTCATCTCAATGCAGGCACTTACAACTCATTAACCTGTAACTAATCAAGTAATTGTGACCTCTCGCTATATTACAAATCGTCCCTATTTATACCTCGATCACCGCAAAAATAATCCAATTAATATCCTCCGCGCAGCCCTTCTATATTAAGCATCGCATCTCTCGCTCGCTCGCTTGCACCCATCCGACAATAATAACAGCAACCCCCCCACGCGGATAAAAATCGGGCCGAATATAATAGATCCACACCGCTGAAATATTCAGCAGTTCGGTCGTCCCGTCCGTCGATCAATTATTTATCCAGTATAAAATTAGTCCTTCCCACCCTCTCTTCCATTATCACAAACTCTCCCCCTTCCCTCTCTTTCTCTGAATCAATGCCCCCCTCAACCCTTCCGAAAAACTCTCAGCAGCAGCAGCACTTTGCATGAATCCGCAACCCCTTCTCGATAGCGAAATCCCCGCTGCGCGTGGATACCCCCCGCGCCGATGTAATATTACCATTATCATGCGCGCTGGTCCGTTGTATATTATGTACTATATACACGTGTGCAGTATGTCGCCGCGATAAAACCACCCGCCGCGGGCGCTCGATATATACTATACACTCCCGCAGACGAGTTCTTCCTCTCTCTTCCCTTACATCGGTAATTTCGCCGTCGCCCAGACATCCCACACACACACACACACATTCGCGATGCGTATATACCACAGGGGAGATAGATAGAGAGAATGTTTCGACGTATACGTGTATGCATATATACCAGGCGACAGCGCTGCAGTGGCGGACAGACAGCGTAAACACGTCCGATGGCGGACGCGTAGAGGCAGAGAGAGAGCGAGAGAGCAATCAATAAAGGCGCGAGAGAGAGTGGAGTTGCGGTGGCAAACGCGAGGGTGGCGATCGAAGATTGAACGAATATATAATTATTATGTGTTTATATACGCGAACGTTGGCGTTCTCTCTCTCTCTCTCTCTCTTTGCCACCATGCCGGATTATTGTTATTATTGTATAATTAATCAGGCGATATATATACACGCACGAACGCCGACGCAGCGGCGTCAAGGCCTTGTCAAAGCAACGCGACGGCAGACGCGCGCTGTCTGTCCCACATGTATACATATATATGTGTCTGCACGTATATATATATATACACACGTATTACCCCCCGCATACCGTCATCACTGTACTATACCGACGCTTTCTCTCTGTTATTATAAGATCCTGTTACGCTGAAATTAGTTAATTATATTAAAGCCAGAGAGAGAGAGAGAGAGCGAGACTCGATAAATAATGCCTACGGCGTAGTATTTTTCTTCCTCTTTCGCATCACGGAGAGAGGGGGATCAGGGGGATGATAATTATAGACCCGGGAGAAAGTTTGTGTACAAATTGGAAAACGCTATTTTTTTTCTCTCTCTCACTTGCTGTTGTGACGTTTATCGAGCCGTCGCGCGTGCACTTTTTTTTGTCGTCTCCCGCGCGTGTATATAGTTTTATTTTTATAGAGAGGAAAGAGACACGTATATACAAAGAGGCTCTTTTTTTGATATGCATACACATATGTGACGCCGGTAGCGGCGGCCGCGCGTTTGTTGTATTATTTATGCACGATTTGCGCGCGAATCGATTATAGAAGGCTCGCTTGTATCGCATTGTTTTTTATTTATATAAATATACGTATTATAGTTAATAGTCGGCTGCTGCTGTTGTTGATGCTAGTATAAGCCGGAGGGGAGAGATTAATATCCGAACTGACGTATTATATAATGCGTTTGATTTTCGATATGCCAAATGTTTCGTGGTACATGATGTGTGTTTCTAGACACTTTTGGAAAAAATCACGTATACGCGTATGTTATTCGCCGCGCGCCACTTCTTTATTGGATTCCACGCAACGAAGTGTATATACAATCGCAGCAGCGCCGGGTTATTAAAAGCATCACCTTTTTAATTGCCTCTCGCGTCACATATACCCGAAAAACACGTATATATACGGCCCTCTCTGTATACGATATACATCATATCAGCGGCTCGCAATCGCGCCCGCTCTATACCTCTCGGCTTTAATGATGTTGTTTAATTTTCGCTGCGCGGAAAATTAGATTTTTTCGCTCCATCAGAATTTCCCTCTTTCTCTCTCTCTCGCGTTCGGGCTTTTTTGCGTCAGTGTTATATAACGCGATTTCCCTGCACGCGCTAAAATCAAGCGGAACGCTCGCAAAAAATATCCTCTTTTACACCGACGATGGCGGTGTAGGTATAGTAAAAAGGAAAGAAAAAGAGTAGAGAGATTCGAGACGCGCGGCACTGATTTTCATCCCGTCAGCGCTATCGCGTGTGGGGTTTTCGCAGCTATTTCATTTCCCTTCCTGTAATGTGTGTTCTCAAGTTTTCGAGAGAGGGCGAGAGAGGTGGTGATATTAAAGGGACTTTTATTGAGTGCCGAGAGAAGACGGTATATAGCGACGTCGGGGGAGGAAGAGAGCTGCTGCTCCTCGCCGTTCCGGGTTTATAGGAGAGGTAAGGAATTCGGAGATCTTATCCGAAATTCCCGCAGATTCCCGCGATGCCAAATACTCGGATTAGGGATTTCAGGAGTTGAGTTCTCGTATATAGGTACGCATACACGTATGTGTGTATACGAACGGTGAAAAGACGCGTTTCCGGATGAAATGGTAAATACAATTTTAGATGTGAATGCGGCGTCTGTAGAAGGGGAGAGGTTTTTTTTTGTCGAGGGGGAGAGAGATGGTGTTAAGTTTACGGGATTGTAAGAGAGGATGATGGGTTTAAGGTGATTATGATTGGATTATACAGTGGTATTTTAAGAACAGGTATAGCGTGAAAATTTGATGATTTCGAATGGAACGTGTAGACCGAATGGGATTATCGTTTTTATGAATGTTTCAGAGACCAATAAATTTGCTGCCCGCTGCGATATGTTTAATTTAAATTTTCACCTCTAATTGGATCATAAAATTCTCACCACTCTCAATGTACATACAAATTTAAAGTCTACATGGACTATGCCACTATATGTCATCATAAATAAAATCATCCATCCCACTTGCTTATTCATTATCAACGTCGAAACCCAATAATCGCCGCGGCGTAACCATGCAAAATTCATCCAACTCCCGTTCCATATATCCGCGCCTGAGCTTTTACATCGAAACCGGCCCCAAAAAGCACATAACGCGCGCGAAAGAAAATATCCCGGCGGCCATATAGCGCAGCTAATGCACGCGTACGCGTATATACATTCGCGTCCATCATCACCCATCCAGTGGCAGCGAATGGACTAATGCCAGGACGACAGAGCCAACCGCGCCGCCGGTCGATCCCCGCGCGAGTTCACCGCATTTCAGGAATCCCCTTTTTGACGTCACGTCATTAGCAAGTTCCACATATAACGCGAGTAGGAAAAGTGTATAATATAACCTACGGCGACGACGAGTTGATTTGCGAAATTGTTGAACCGCGGGGAGCCGCTTTTGTACGTGATGTAAACGTGTCAAATGCCGGATTTTCCAGAGTCTGCTTTTTTGTATTCTTTCGGACGGCGCAGCCGTTATTATAGAAGCGAGGTTCTCTTTTAGCGAGAGTATATACGAGCGTGCCTACGATCGCGGCGAAATTCAATCAAGAGGAAATCCTCCAGGACGCGACGGTCGTTTTGCCGCCGCCGCCGCCGCCGTTTCGCGATATACGGTGCTATGGGCACAAAAGTGATCTTTATCGGATGTGAAGTGATGTAGTGGAAAGGGTTTTTAATGTTTTATATTATGTAATATGGTAGGATTACGTTGAAAATTGGTTATATAACGCGACGGTAAATTTTTTACAATATAGACTTTTTCTTGTTAAATATAGCAAAGTAAATAAACTATATAATTGCAAAATACTAGGAAAACGCGCGTGCGGAAAATCCAAAAACGGCCATTTTCGAAATATATTCGAGCGCGCGCAGCACTTTCCGCCGCCATAAAATATGAAATATCACACACTTAGTATTATAAGCGTTCTGTCAAAATATGGGGCATAAAAGTGTCGCGCTTTTGGACGTGGCGCGGGGGAGCGACCGTTTGTGCATTATTAATGCCTATCGCTTATATATGTATATCGGGACGGGCGCACGGCGCTGCACTAACCAGATTCCGAATTATAATGCTTTTGTTAGCATAAAATATAGAGTGTGATGATACAAATTGCAAAATTAAACTATTTTGCATATAGGGTTCGTTTGCGAGGCGAGCCGAGCGTCGGGATTAGGGCATTAAGTTAATGGATAATTAGCCGCGGCAAAGCTTGCTGAGAGCGGTGAACTGATAGATGCCGTAATTATTAGGTCAAGCAGCAATTTGCAGCGATGTTATATATATATATATATATATATGTACGAAATAATTGCCGTTTCCCCGGCTCTCTTATTCTTTGTGTGATGGGAATCGTTATAATTTTTTTAATTAATTGTTAATTAATCGTGTTGCTTTGGTTTTCTCCTTCACATGTGTTTTTTGTTAAGTATAATATAGATTCGGGTATGTACAGAGAAGTAATGAATTTCAGTTTTCAACGGTGCGGCTAATTATCGGCGTATTCAAGGTGAAAATGATACTTTTATATTATGTACACATTTAACGCGAATGCATTCGCAAAGTTATTACATTCATCGAAAAGCAAAATTAAACAGACGAAATTAATTAAAGTCGCGCGTGTACAGAGCGCTAACATTATACGTTAATATACGAAATATCAGTAATGTACGGAATGTAATAATAACTTACATTTTAATTAGCGCGTGTGGTAAAAATTATTTGATCACACGGCTCGCTCGACTTTATAATATCTCTAAAGTATAACCGGGAGTGTGATATCAACGCACTCTTCCTTAATTAACGAGAGAAAAGGGTTTGATTCGATTGGCGCGCGAATGTTAATTAAAACAAACAAATCATTACGCCCGACGAGCGCCGTAAAAAGCTTTATGTATATTCCTTAACGCCGCGCGCGGAAATGAAAAAGAGAATAACATAACAGCTTCGTCACAATTTATACAACTCGACCGTAAAAAAATTCATTTCAATTCTTACAGATGCTCTATAATTGTTGGCAAACCCTCAAAGATCGTTTCACTATAATAACTACCGCCGGTTTATATGCGCATAGCATCAGCGTCGCTCGAGACTGACAAATTACCGCGTTTCATTTCACCTGGCCGCTCACTCACTCTCGTTCTATACACAATTCTCAATTTAAAAACGCCAGGCTACGGTATACGTACGATTAAAAAAAAAGTCATTAATATCGCAAATTGGCTGCCCCTAAAAATCATCAAACCCTGGGGATAACGCGGGCATACGTTTCCATTAAAAATTGATGTCGCGCGCGCGCGCTTTATCGGAAACCCGTCCTCATTGTTTTTCAACAAACCATTTACATTTCCAGCTGCGAAAAATATACCTCCTCCTCCTCTTCTCGTCAATCCGCCAGATCCCAACGAACGAGGAATAAAAAAAGAAGGAAAAAAAATGAAATGACGGAACCTCGGTATACTATATATGGTATTATTAATAATATACCGCGGGTAGGATGATAAATCCGGATGTTAAGGAGCACATTTAACAGAGTTATTTCGTAATTTGTCATTTTTAAAAAGTAAATCCGACCGCTCGTCCCCTGTGGAAAAGAGGGCGAAGGTGATAGGGGGCGGCGCGTGTACAGGGAGAAAAGAGGGGAGGATGGGGAAACTGGCTTTGGTGCGGAAGCAACGCGGAAGTAGCGTCTCTGTATAAACGACGGAGAATAATCGCGAGCGTGTGTACGTGCATATCTATACAACGCACTCGAGCGAGACAGTTCAATAACCAGTTTTCATTGTACCGTATATATATACGAGAACGGTGGTCCTCTCAAATACACGCGGGAAAGCTACTTTGATTAACGTCCCCCCCTCTTTGTACAAAAACAGAAGCTTTATTCTGCGCCTTTTTCACGTGTCGGCGAATATTTTTTTACGCCGCACCTTCGTATACGTCTATATATATACGTATACATCCGGGGTGAAAACCGATCCCCCTGTATTTACGAAAATTTGTACGTTGCCTTTTAACGAGCTTCGCGCTGCTGCCGCTGCTGCTACCTGCCGTGCTTGCACACGCCCATAGGTACACACACACACATACACATGTGAGGCGGGTCAGCAGCAGCAGCAGCAGCGCGATTTGCGTTATCAAGACCGGGGTAGTGCGCGCGAAAAAACATTTGGAAATTTTTCTCTCTCCCACGTCGTCTTCGTTTTTTTTTTTTCAGTGGCCGAGTTTCCGCGCGCGCGAGCAAAAGGTTAGAAGGGTAATACAGAGGTGTGTGTGTGTACTTTTTCCGAGTGTATTATTAGCCTGCGGGCGTTTATTCGCATTTCTATTCAAAGCTCTGCAACTCTCGGCACTCTGCAGTACTATAAAGCAACAATTAACGCGTACACGCGCGTATAGTTCTTCGAGAATCCCGAGGGCACGTTTGCGCGTCTGTATTTTTGCATTATATAAAGTTCAGCAGCCTCGACGACGTGAATTATCGGATCGTCGCGCGTGCGCGCGTTACATCCACGAGCATTATGTGTTCTTCCTCGTCTCCCCGTGTGTATATGTACGCTTCGTTTTACACGAGCGACGGTGCGGATTACGAGAGAGCCGCGCGCGCGCGCCGCCGTGTGTTTTATGAAGGATGAAAAAAAAAACGATAAATAAAAATAAAAATAACCGTATATCGATGAGTACGCGGATCGATAGAAAAATATATATAAGCGGTGAGATGATGCCGCTGCTGCGCTGTAACTTTATATGTTTAACGGTAACCTTCGGTTGATATATACGTGCGATTAGACGAATTAATTGGTTGCGTGATGGATGGGGTGGTGTTGCTCTTTTTTTCGAGGGTCGTAGAGGGAGAGATATTGTTGTAATATTGTTATGGCGCGAGGCTGATTTATTGGAGTGGAAAGAGCGAGTGTAGATACGTTGTTGTTTTTTTTTAGAGGGAGAGAGAGAGCAAGGATGAGAGCGCGGTGATACAAAAGAGCTTGCAAAAAGAGAGTTAATGAAGGCAACGACGAGCGGCAAGCGTTAAAGGTTAATTTAAAAGCTCGCGCGCCGCACTGTTTATGTATACACACACACACAGGGAGGTTTACACATGTATGTAGGATATACTCCTTTGAATATGTATAGACAATTTTTGTAAAAGTCGTTTTTCAATAAAGCTGCGCATCACATGTACCTATATACATATGCTGCAAAGTATTTATTTCATAATTTCCCGCGCACATCAAAGATAATTTTACCCAGCTGCCGCTGCTTTTTTTACCCGCATGAGTTTTTCATCGACACATATTGAAATATATAAATGAAAAACGAGAGAAAATCTGTGTATTCCTGTATATATATATACACATATACGCGATCTCGCGCATGAATATTTAATACGTGATTGCGGTGGAAATTATTGGTTGTGCGGAACATATAAATAAAAAAAAAAACGAGTCGTCGGAGAGCTCGTGCGGGTAAACTACTGCGCGAAAAAGTTTAACGACCTCGCGCGCGTTCGCTTCATAATAATAATAATGCGCGCCAAATATAGGAAAATTATTAATATTTCGAATTTTATTTCCCCGCGTTTGAAGTAAACCGTCCATTAAAAAAAAAGGAAAAATAAAAAAGAGAGGTAGTTGAAACAACAACAGAGTAATGTCACTCCACGTCAAGCGGCCAAACACCGGTTCACGCTAATATTATTCCTAAACGTTTTTAAATGCTTTCGGGAATTTCGTGTATAAGGTGTGTAGACGACGCTCTCGCGCGGACAGCGGAAATTTATTTGACTTACTCGCTTGGCACGTCCACGCTGGTGCGAGCACACAAAGGGCCCCACCACGACGATGACTAACCTTTTTCCCGGGCAAGACGCGAGCGCGCTGAGTGTTTTGAAATGAAAAAAAATCTACCCTTTTTCCACCAGCACTACCAGCGGCAGCAGCAGCAGAGTTATATTGACTTATGTTTGTGTGCTCAACTGCAGCGGCTCCGGTTCTTCAAAGTTCTCGGAATGAAAACAAAAACCCGACGTCTGCGAGCGCTCGCCAGAGGGAGAGAGCAAACCCTTCATATATTCTTACGAGCATCTGCATTTGAATAAGATTGAAAATTCTATTTTCTCGGAGAGTAAGAGCTAGAGCGCGTACTATACGTATGTGTGATATGAGCGTGAACGAGATTCGCGTAATATATATATACATTTGAGCTCGTTCCCCTGCTCTCTTCATCTCTCTTTCTCTCGAAGCAACAGATATCGATCCAATTTGCGCTATATAACGAAAGTTAATAAGGTCGACGAACTAGAACTAATCCTTTTCATTTCGTACGCCCCCTCACCCCTTCACCTCCATATATCCATCGACAATGAAAATCGATGGGAAAATCTTTTACGGACGAGCCAGAGGTATAATATATAGTACGGGTAGGTATTATCAGCGTCGTTCGCTCTCAGAGGCTCTGAATTATGTCGAAATTGTTATTTGACGATTAAAATATAGAGAGAGAGAGAGTCTTCTCCCTCGGCAGAGCGAACGCGATTGCGGGTACTTACACGCGCACCGAGTAATTGCATACTTTGTTACATATACGAAAGTTTCAACAATTGCGGATATTGATCGTATTCGAATTCCCCGATAATTTCCGGGAAACGACACTGACTATATTTATTTCCACATAACCAGCGGTAAACAGAAGTACCGTCGCCGGATACGTTATACAAGCGCGGTATATAGAGATAAAGAAACAAACGCGACGTATTTTTACCGCCTAATCGGAATATTATAAGAGGCGCGAGCATACTTAGCATCCCAGCGACTAGTTAATGTTTCTAACAGATTCTCTCTTGTATATGGCTTTGGTATTATTAGCGTCGAGGTGGAAGACCTCATTTTCAATACACCAAGAGAGCGAGATAGAGAGTTTGGAAGTTCTGCATAATTTGCAACTATAAAAGTACAACCGCCCAACCTCACTCCACCCTCCGCCCCCAAACTTGGTAATGAATACAACTTTTTGCATAAAATACACCGCATTTTCGCTTATAACGCTTGCGCGCGGCTCTATATATACACCCTGTTTCGTTCAATAATAAACGTTGTGCATCGAGGAAAAGTAAAATAAGTGTATATGCTTTCGCGTACGGTACACACGCATAATACCCAACTGCGTGGATATACATACATATTCTATTTTTGCGCTTATAATATTACATAATTAATGTTTACGTTGATGCTTATAGTTATACACAGCGTTACCCCATGGGAATCGTATTAAATTTCAAAGTAATGGAGCTTTCACGTTAGTTATTATATTAATGATAGTTTAAATGACTAATCACTTAATTAATGGCTATAATGCAGTAGTAAAACTTATACTGTAAAACGTTTCCTTATCTCATAAAGCATTCATTCTTCGTATACAAATCATCAAGCTAGCGACTATAAGCGTATTTTATAGTCGAGTAGAGTCAACTCAAGTAGAGTCCAATTAAGTACACAGATAAAGCAATACAGTCTCATAAAAAGTGCCTTTATAGAATAAGCAAGTACCAATCTAAGAAGATATCGACTATAGCTACGATAAAACGTATATCGATAAATTGATCTTACCCCCAACCCCAATTAAATAATCTTGTAATACACATCACAGAATCTTTCCCAATCGCTACCCTCCAAACTAAAAAAAAAACAGAGAAAAAGAGATCCTCTCACCTGACATGCCTCCTGGGCAGCGGCGGCGGCACCGGGTTATGAAAGTTGTCCATCATGGCATAGGCGTCTCTATCCTGCTCCAGACCCGCAGCTTGCAGCTTCTGCTGCTGCTGCTGCTGGGCCTCGTAACTATCCAAATGATCCAGCCTCAACAGTTCCGCGTCCCTCGGCGAGTGCAGCTCGCAGTGGGCGACGTGCAGCAACGGCCTCAGACTGTTACCACCGTCCCTCTGCTCCTGCTGCTGCTGCTGCTGATTAGACTGTCCGACCCCCTGCTGGGACTGCAAGGTGCCCCGCGAGGGTTGATGTCCCCCCGCGGGCTGGGGCGGCGGCACCGGGTCTAGACCATTCGCCAGCCGGTACTGGTGCTCCTCGCCCCAGATCTCGAACTCGCCCGCGGCCGAGTAATCCCCGAAGCCCGACGTGGTGCTCGCCTCCTTGGCCGCCCGGCCGCCGCCGCTGCGGGCCTCGAGGCTCGAGGAGCCCGAGCCCGAGCCGCCCCCGCCGGCGCAGCGCTCCTCCTTCCTGCGTTTGCGACTTATCTTGCTGCGCGGGCCGTTCGACGCCGGCACCAGGCGCTGATCCGCTCCTCCTCTGTATCTTTATGATCGCGCGCGACCTGCTCCTTTCCCTATCTTCGATATCTCGCAACCGCAGTGCTTTGGTACGAAGGTTACCGTAAACCCGCGTACACCCGCACGGAGTTCTAGATCCACGAAGCAGTGGGTATTATACACGCACACTGCAGGATAACGTCGTCGTTATCGGGGACCACTGGGGCTGCTCGTGCTACCTAAGCTCACCGACCACCGCAGCGCTGACGCGCCACCCGCGCACATCATCGTCCTCTGTCCTCAAGCACACTCCTTCTCCTTGCCACCACAATCTCCGCCTCCTCTTTCTCGTACACTATATACACACACAGAGACACACTGCAACACGACGACAACTGTCCGTTTTTCCCTCTCTTATCAGCGTGGGAAAAAGTGGCGTGTGTATATACACCAACAGCGGCGGCGGCGGCGGTGCGCTGCTCCAGGATCGATCATCCGCGCTCTGCGGGCCTCCTCTCGCTCTCTCTCTCTCTCTCCTGCGGGGAGCGAGAGAGCGCGCGCGCACACGCTATCTCTCCGCTCTCGCTCGCTCGCTCGCGCGCCCGCGCTTAATTGGGTCAGCCGCTCGCGCTGCTCCCCAGGTCCCTGCTGCAGCCGGAAATCCCTGAGCTGCACCACCAGCCTCCTCGTTGTACTACCACCAGCACTGCGGTTATCTCTGGCAGCATCAACGCTTATCTCTCTTTATCTGTGTTGGACACTTATATTATCGGTCCTTCCTTTATCATCTCGCGGTGCCGACAGCACAGGAACACCACACGAGGACGGGGGATTGTGCTTATAAAGGTACGTGCGCGTATGCATCCAGCGCAGCTGCCTGAGATAGGTGACTGACACGGGAGGGTTGTATATCTGCGTATATATATGTATAGCACAGTAGTCGTCACTGCTGCTCCCGTCGCTGTTGCTGATGCTGCTACGGGCACGACTTGTTCTCTCTGTCCCGCGCGCGCCGCGACTGCGACACCCGGCACAAAGTGACACTGTCGGAGCGCTCGCGCGCCAGCGCTATCCCCTCTCCTCTTCTCTCTCTCTCTCTCTCTCTATCCCACCGTCGTCCTACGCTCGCTCCATCTCTCTTATACACGCAGTGGCCGCTGCGCGTATCGCGGAGGAGAGAAGAGAGAGAGAAGCCGCCCCCGCTCTCGGTGTACACATCGTCCCGTCTCGCTCCTGCTCATCTCTCTCTCTAGGTGCGCGCAGGGCGCCGACGCCGCCGCGGGGTCATTGCGATCCTTGCGCGCGCGCGCAGCGCTGCAGAGCCGAGGAGCGTCCTCTGCTGCGGGGCTATCGCACTATACCCGCGCGCGCGCACCCCCTACTATACCCATAAGGGTGTGCATGTGTATGTGTGAGGGGAGAGTGATAAGGGAGGGAAAAGCGAGTGCGTGAGTTTTTTACAACACGCGTGCGCGCTGCCGAGTATTGTAAGTGATAATAAATAGATATACATGTACATATATATAGTATTATATATATATACATGTGAGGATGAGAGGGCTTTTTTAGAAATTACAAAGAATGTATATATAGGATTCACTCAAAACGAACGTTCATTTGTATCGTATAAAGCGTATATACAAACGCTCTCTCTCTTTTTTTAAGTGAGAGTATATAGAATAAATGAAGGTAACGCGCGGATGCACTTTTAAAAGGCATTTATGTATATACAGAGCGAGGGGAGCGGCCCTCTCTCACGTGCGTATATAATATACACACGCATACATTTGATAGTGCAAGTGTTTCTGCATTCTGCCGAGCACACATACGTATATAGGTACGCGCGCGCCCTATTGCGCTCTCTACGCGCTACCCTCGCACTGCACCCTCCTCCTCCCTCCGCATACGAGTCTTTTATCAAACGCCGCTCGCATATAGGCCTCTACTCGGAGCAAACGCGTTTGTAGATTCACGTGTTTGTACATCGCGGCTGGCCGTCGTCCTCGCCGTCGCCGAGGGTAGCGTGTGCTGCTACTGCAGTAGCGCAAGCCTGTTTATGCGCATACGTGTGTGTGTGTGTATGTCTGTATACGTAGGTACGTTCCCTCTAGCAGCCTTCCGCACCCTGTGCCCCCTCTATAACCTGTAGAGGAGGTATGTATTCAAATTCATGTGGGTTAAGCCGTGAGCGCGCGCGTTCGAGCTGCAGGTACGTACCTACGTACGGGCCGTATTTCGTAGTTTGGACCGCGCGCGCGCGTATACGCGCGATCAGGCGCTCATGAGATACGAGCCTCGTATATGTACATATATATATGTGTGTATATATATATATATATATATATAGAGGTAGGTGGGGTATAGGTACGGAGTAAGGGGGATACTTTAAAGGCGGCAGTAGCGGTGGTTGTAGTAGTAGTCTACTAGGGGCGGCTGCTACCGGCGGGGCACACATGCGCGGAATTGTAAGGATGGATGGGTAGGCGCGCGCTCGCGTTGTATACTCGTGTGTATATGTGTGCATGTGCGGAGTATATACGCGAAGGGTCGCGTATATATGCCCGCGATGAAAGCTGGGGGTGCGCGGTGCGTGCTGCTCGCGTACATATATAAGAGACGCGTGCCTGTATGTGTATGTAGGGTCGTATATAGAAGGGAGGGAAAGATTTTTGATTCGCCGCGTGTGTGTATTTCGGTGGGCCGAGGACGAAGCTGTTGCGCCGCTCCTCGGGGAAAGAGAGAGAGAGAAGAGGGGGAGCTAATAATTCATGCAAAAGCGCTCTTCGGGATTCTTGGGAAATTTTCGAGATTAGAGGGAGAGAGAGAGAGAGAAAGAGCCAACCCGCTCGTATTTGTCGGAAGCGTTGTTTCGCCTTGGGGCCTGCCTGCCTGCCTGCCTCTCGCAAAACGCAAGACCGTTCGCTCTAAGAGCCGAGCGAGATATTCAACTCAGGGTTGGGGATGAGAGAGAGAGGAAGAAGGGGATGAAATTAGGTTCGAATTGATTTTTTTTCCCTTTTTTTCAAGCCGAGTGAGTGAGTGAGAGAGACGAATGGCCTCTATCGGACGCCGAGAGAGGGAGAGGGTGGGTTATACAGTGGGCTGGGGGTGATTAGTTATTGATTCCGTATAAGCCGCCGCCGCTGCCCCGCGCGCTCGTTCGCGATGATTGCGGCGATTAGCGACTTTTGTGCTGCTGCGGGCTATGCGCGCGTGTGTGTAGAGATGCGACGGCGCGGCCGCATTGTTATGGTAATGAAGCACGGAATGATGGAAAAATTAATGATACACCCGAGGTACGCGCGGGAGGGGGGGAGGCTTAATTTTGCATGGTCCAGTGCGGGTGGCTGCTGCGCGCCGAGGGGTGATTTTTGCGCGGGACACGGCGGGGTGCGCGATGGGGAGTGTAATGGGCGGAATTGATTCGTGGCGCGCGCTCGCGGTTTTTGAAAAATCGTATTAAAAGAATAGGGAGGAAATTAGTCACGACGTTTTGTAATAATGAAAATCCGCAAAACGGCCAATAAAAAATTATATTTCCCTTCGTGCGTGCACCACACATACGTATATCAAAATGCAATCCCGTTATGCACACGTATATATACATACGGTGGCGAGCGAAACAATGCGGCAGGCTGCGAACGTGCTCGCGAGCGGTCAATGGAAACTTAAAATTCAATACGCTTAATATCGTTATAACGCCATTCACTCGATTCAGCGGGCGAACAATACGCGCTTGAATATTGGCCGTGCCGTGCCTATAGCAGCTATGTGTGGTTGTGGTGGTAGTAGTATTAGTAGTAGTGTTGGTGGCAGAGAAGGGAAATCTTCCGCGCGAGACGCCAGTAATGTGACAAACTAGGTGTACAGTGTGGAAGGATAGAGGGAAAAAGGTGGGCGCGTGATTGTGCGGATTGTGCGCGAGAAGAGGGGTGTCAGAGCTCGATTGAGTTTGGCGAGAGGAAGGTGTATGCGCTTGATAGGGCTTTTATGACGGATTTTTTTTTTCCGAAATATAGGCAGAGAGATAGTTGTTGTCTTTTTTCGTCGCTGCTGCTGCTGCCGTAGCTATTTTATAGGGCATAAATAAAAAGAAACTGTTACAAGGTCCCGGGCAGAGGCAGTGGACTTTTATTGTGATGTGTTTCCATTGTAACGGGGAGTAGTTTTGCGCGCCAGGACTTCTTTTCGCTGTTTGTTACGTATATATGTGTGTGTGTGTGTGTGTGTGTGTCCGGGGTAGTTTATTTTTTTTGCATAGAAGGGAAAGAGAGAATGAAAGAGGTTTGAGGGTTGTTTTTAATATACACGCGAAAGAATATTTTTGTTGAAATAACTG
The DNA here is from genome assembly GCA_900474315.1 of Torymus auratus. NCBI lineage: Eukaryota > Metazoa > Arthropoda > Insecta > Hymenoptera > Torymidae > Torymus > Torymus auratus. Next base: position 17,961 of record UXGD01001782.1, read on the forward strand.
ACTGACTGAATAAAAAAAAGGTATTGTAGAATTAACTTACCGTATAAAGTTAAATATAACCTCTCAACTGTTCTTATACGTTGAATTTTCTTTTTTTTAACGAGCAAATTTGCAGCCAATCACCTATAAATGTTTGAAAATTCAGTGACCTCGGAATTATAAATCTGTGCAAAAAATATACTCGCACGAATTGTAAAATTGAATAATTAAAGGAAATTAATGTTAATCTACTACTGTGCCGAACAAGCGTATATCCTTGTAATACAACGGACTACTTTAAAATTTCATCGATTGAAATTCCGAATCGTAGATCCTAAAAAACGAGATAATCCTCGAAACTCTAACAATCTCCTCATCCACACTTTCCAAATCCAAACCTCACTCGAATCACTCTGCAGTGCCCCTTATCAATAGAAAAGAAAAATTATCCCTTACTCTCAGACGCGAAAAAAAACAACATCACGGAACCCCCGTCGCCGCTGCAGAAAGAAAATACGTACAGGCACTTACCTACCAACCAACCAGCGTGCACGCGGGGCAGATGCTCCTGCAGCCGGGCGGAAACAAAATCGCATTTCGCTTATTTAGCCCGGTTGCTGCCGCGCTGCCGCTAGCCTCTCCGCCGGCGTAACTCGATTTGCGGGCGCGCGGAAAGTTAGCAGTATTCAAACTGCCGGAGAGTGGTATAGTAGCAGCGGCCCAAGGCGCTCGCTTCTATGAACACCGTGCAGGTGCGCGTATGTGGATGTGTGTGTGTGTATAGTGGGTACGGAAAAATTTATAGGGGGTGGAGGTTGTTGTTTTTCGAGTATATGTGCGTGTGGGGGATTGAATTTGACGAGGTTGAAGGATGGAATTATGTATATCCCGACGCGGTTGAATCTTTTAGTGGTGTACAGCTAGCGAGGAGAGAGAAGTTTAGCGGCGGGATTATTCCGGGTGCGGCGCGTTATTTTTTGATTCGAGCGCTCGGAAGGTAGCGAGAGAGAGGAAGAGGGAAAATTCATTAGATTCCCGCGCGGAGAGAGAATTTCCGAGCTCGCACTCGCGTGGTTTTAAAGTTGCGTTCTGTTTAGGGGCGAGACGGGTTTGCAAAGAGAGATGGGAGAAAATCGATGAGAGCCTATAATTCGCGGGGATGATGATTAAAAGTGAAATTCGGTGGAACGGTTACTTTCTTCTTTCCCGCGGGTTATGTGGGTGAAGAGAAAAGAAGCTTTTACGGGAGAGTTTAGAATTTGCTTTTTTAAATTTTTTCCGAGAGTAAAAAACAAACTCGATTATTCTAAGTAAATCCCGGGGAGCTTTTCGCGTAATTTATAGAGCGAGAGAGAGAGAGAGCAAATTCACTTTCATATAACAGAGCTAATATTTTTCCTTTCTAACAAGCCCCCGGTAAATTGTAGATTGAGCTAAGTTGTGCAAATAGCGCGAGCAGGTTCTTTAAGAATCATTGAATACGGGATTTACATCATATCAGACACTTTATAAACTTGGCGAAATCCCCGTAATTATTCGTTGGCCTGATTGCCTATTTTTTATTCAACCAGCCTGGGGAAAGTCTAAAGTACCCCCGAAGAATTCATTACTATCGAGTAAGTACTGTATAGAGCCAGTCGTTGACCTATATTGTAGCTCCAGTTACATAAACAAATGCGCATTTTTCGTGTTTTTGGCTGAAAACAAAGATGTTTTTTTCTTAAATGCTATGCATTCTCTTTTCATTTTACGTAGATATATAAATATATATTCATTCTAAAGGTTATAACCATAACGAAAATAAGCTGACTTCGAATTTTACCGCCGATTAACGAGGACATTATCTTCCAGCGCGATTGTTTGCTCTAAAAACTTTAAAATCGCATCTATCATCCTTAAATAAACAAAAGCACAACAAAAGTAGCATTTTATTCTCTCTTATGCTTTATTCGCGTACAACAAGTATATTATGCACCAAAGGAATAAAGTAAAGGGGGGAAGGAACGTAGCAAAAACAGGTTCGCTGGATCTTCAAGGGTTCACCTGGTTCAACTTCCCGTTCAGCTTTAGTGGTTGGCTGATAGCGTACAATTACCGGGGGAGCGGACTAGTTGGGTAACCGATAGTTTCTAACGATCCTTCGGGAACACACAGTGACCTTCCCGGACCCTAGAGGGTGTAAGGAGTACTGAAGCACCAGGCTGTGGGGCGGCGACGCGACGCCTAGCACACCGAGGGCAAAGACGTGCCTCTGAAGTGAAGCAAGGAAAACGGAGATCGAGGTCCAAGAAACTCAATTGTGTTGCCCTTTGGTTGTCTGAGGAACGAGGGCCCTCGGGAACTCGAACGTCAGATAACCTAAATTTGATCCCGAATGCCATTAGTCCCAGCCAGGAGGGCACCGGCGAACTCTAAAGAATTCGGGCGAAGTCTCGTTGAGTAGAGGTAATGGGGGATCAGTCGATCATCCATTCTCGGGGCAAGAATAGGCAGAACCCTCAGGAGGTGGGCCTGAACTCCGAAACACCGCCACCAGGGGCATTGGCAGAAAAGGACTCTTCGAAAAACCCCGACACCGGTGTCACCACGGGATAGCTGAAGGAGCTTCAGCTTACTCGGTAGCAACACCGAGCTACCGGTCCGCCATCTATGCCTGTTCTAAAGATGATAACGTCATCAGGAAAAATCTTAATTACAACACCAGCACTACGGCTGCCAGGATGGCGGATTCACTCCGAGGGTGGTGGTGGTGAAGGGTTACCCTGACGAGGCTACCCTGATACAACATCACTTGGCTCCCGTAAACAAGGTGGTCCGGACTGAAGCACGGAGCCACCATTATGGCAGCCGAAGATGACTTCTCAAGAGCATAGCTGGCGAAGTTTAAACACCGTATACGATCTTGGGAAGGTGCTAAGCTCGGCATCGTGGAGATGGGTGCACTCAGAAAAGCGCACAAGGTCTATATTAGGAGTCTGGAACTTGGGCGTGCGCATCCCGGCGTCGGCATAGGCAAATGTCGGGTGTAGAACAGTAACGGGGGGGTAGTAGGACCTTGACGAGTGCTCCACGGATGTACACTTGAATGGGGAGTGTGGGGGGACAGGTGGGGAGGCTTAAGCCAATGCGAGGACGCTTTAAATGACTCTGGCTGTATGGATGTGGCTTCCTCTAGATGGAACGTCCAAGCGAATGGTGATTGAGTGCTGGCTTCCTATAAAAAAGGATTATCCACGCGTATGAAGGGAACTTTCGGAGTGTAGGGGGTTACCAGCCAGAGTTATAACCTCGGCCGAAATCGAGGAAGAGCGGCAAATCGCATATGGCGATAAAGAAACAGCCCCCCATCCAAAGTGGTAGACTGGATGCGTACACACACACACCCCGATCCGAAGGTGTTGCGATCCGTGTTGAAGTGGATTTGTGGGCCTAGGGGTTACAGAGAGTCTCTAACAGAGGATCGGGGACACCTGGTGCAACCCCCAAGTAAACTGGTCGCCTTACCACCGCATGCCGGGGCTCTGCGGCGGCGGACCTTTAGTACCCTAGCTACTCGTGGGACTCAAATGGAAAAGTTCTTAATATCTAAACCAAACAGACAGAAGGAGGCGACTGGAGAGGTGGAGGAAGAGAAGAGCCAAGCCCCAATGCCCCACACTGCAGCAGCCCCTATACTTGAAACGATGTCGGTGACTCCTGAGGTGGTTACCCCTTCTACTTCAGTTGCTGGAGGACTCACCCAGGACGAACCAGCGTCGCAGAAGGAGGAATAGTATTCTACGGACGACGTCTATCCGCAAGAAAATGCGGCCTACATCGCAAAAAACTGGCCAAAGAGAGGACGGAGGCAGAGGGCAACCTCAGACCCCCCATCAGCAAGGTCATGTACCAACAACTCAGTCTCAGGGGAACCCGAAGAGGAAGAAGAGGGAGAAGGATACCCCGCCCTCGGCCCACCGGGACGACAAGAGACTGAAGAGCAGGTATGTGTTCCCTGGGGGCTGAGGCGCCAATGGCCTGGCCCAAAGGGAGGAACACGAATCGTCTAAGGAAGGTGATCGAAAGGTGGCGGAGGGTACGGGTCCGCTGGGGCGCTTCCAAAAAGTGCTATCGGCGGAGTCGGGCTTACCGCTGCCCAGAGGACAGACCCCCTGACCGTGGTGGCTGCGGCGGAAGAATAGCCTGAGGTACTACTGACTCAGGGCGACTTCAACAGCCTTAGGGACAGTTTCAGGGAACTGACTAAGAAAACACCCCCAGAACAGATGCTCCGAATGGATGCGCAGACATCGTTCGCGAAAGGGGGGTCTTCGTGGCCTTCGACCAAAGGTCAAAGGAGTGGCTACTATACAAGGTAGCCCTTGAATTCGGGGGCCCGAAACTCAGGGTGGGAGGAATAGAGCTCATCCAGAGGTTGCAGCAGACTACGGTCAGACTCCCGGGGCCCCCTGGGGAGTCGTTCAGAGTCATGAACCGACTGGGGGCCTACAACCCCACATCCAATAAAGGCATCACCGCTCAACAAAGACTCGGGAAGGGAGGACACCGGAGAGAGATGCGTTATGGTGTTCCAGTTGCCCGAGTTTAAGGTCAGGGCTTTAGAGGCCCTTGACAACAGGCCCTGGATATCAAGGTGTCACCTTCAAGGTGTCTCATCAGGCTTCGGAAGGGGGAGAAGTTGAGGCAATGGCGGTGGACAAGACATAATGGCTCCTCCGTCACTGCCATTAACCCAGATAAACTTGCATCTCAGCAAGCGAACCACTCCTATCTTGCAGAAGGGCTCGGCTGCGGTTGACACAGGCCTATCACTGGTCCAAGAACCATGGACAGTGAAGGACGCAATCTAGGGTATGGGAGGGTTGTTGTGTTTCAGGGACGCAGCATCGACCAGGCCCAAGGCATGTATAGTGGCAAAAAGGATTAATATCGTGCCCCAATGGAAATTATGCACTAGAGACCTGATGGTGGTTATGACAAAGATGGATGACGTCGGGAGAGTGATCGACATACTTTCCCAACGTTGATCGGCACGATAGAACGTACCACCAACGGCAGTGGCGCGACTTGTGGACCACTGCAAGATGCTTGGGATGCCTCTATTGATAGGATGTGACGCGAATGCACACCATCAACTATGAGGCATTACGGACACCAATCGGCGTGGACAACGCCTCGTGGAATATCTGATGCCTACGGAACTAGACATTCTGAATGTTGACAACACGCCAACCTTCCGAAATTCTGTAAGGGAGGAGGTGTTGGATATAACCCTATGCACCAGTAACCTGACAGAGAGGATTGCTATAAATTGGAGGGTGTCAGACGAACCATTGCTATCAGACCACAAACAGAACAGGTTCAAGCTGGTGGCGGGCATGCCCGAGAGACCCTAATTGAAGAGAAACCCCAGAAACACGGACTGGATGAGCTATTCAGCAGATCTAGTAGAATCTCTTAGGGATTTTCCTAACCCAATTGACGACGTACCCACCTTAGAGGCGGCATATTGCTCGTACAGTCTACTAGCAAAAGCAACACCACAAGAAGGGGTGCAAAGGCAACACCACAGTAAGGAACGATGTTTCCTAGGGCTGTCCGCAAGGGAGAGTCATGTCGCCTCTGCTATGGTGCCTGGTAGTGGATAATCTGTTAACAAACCTTAGTGAGGAGGGGTGTTAGGTAGTTGGTTACGCCCCGATGACATATTGATCATGAGGCGTGGACCCTTCCTACACACCTTTATAGAAATCACACAGCGGGACTTGCGGATTGTGGAAGCCTGGTGTAGGAGCACAGGCTTCGGGGTCAATTCAGACAAAACAGAGGTCATGGTATTCACCATGAAATATAAATGGGATAAAATCTGCCAACTGACGCTCAATGGGAAAGCACTCAAGCTATCCAAAGAGGTCAAATATCTAGATGTAACCAAGGACAGCAAGCTGACATGGGGGAAGCACCTAGAGGTAAAGTGCCGGAAATTAATCGCAGCCCTATGTCAACTGCGAATGATGCAATCCTAAAGCCTCGACTTATCTATGCAGTGGTGGTCTGGTGGGATAAAACGCATCTGAAAACAGCAGAAGATCAACTGGAAAGGCTGTGTCTAATTGTCAGCACTCCGTCCTACAGGTATCAATCCACCAACCTCTAATCTCCAACGTCTTAAAGGCAAAGGAGGTCAGACTAATCGGCCTGAAATCCTTAACAGATGCGTGGTTAAGTTTACCTGCTTTCCGGATAAAGACAATTCTGGACAGTTACCATTCGCATGGAACGTGTTCTAAGGCAATACTAGTCTTAAAGACTTTGACCAGCTGGATAGCTTCCAGCCAGACCTCACGGTTCTTTGCGAGGATTCGATTCAGTCTAGATGCGTCAGGGTACCTCTCGATCCTCTCGCAGTAGTTCCTCCATTCATTCTTCCTCTCCGCGTTAATGGGGAATTTGTACTGCCTCTGGATGCCCTTTGCGGAAGGCCCAGTCCTCAGGTCTGGGAGTATTCCGAGCCCTATTTCTGGTTCACTTCTGGGGGTACCATCACGCCAGGTGTTCTAGGCGTTGCCGTCTCACAGCCTGGTGCTGCAGCACCCCTCCTCCCCTTTAAACCCTACTTTTTATTATCATACTTCATTTGAGTCTTACGAGTAGCTAGGGAAACGAAGTCCACCGCCGCAGAGCTCTGCGTAGGCAGTAAGACAAGGAGGTCACCCTGTCTTCTCGAAGCACCGTTTAAGATCACTTAGTGCCCGGAGTAGCCAACTAGTCCGTTCACCATGGTTCACACTGCACGTTCGGCTTGAAGGTGATTTCCGCATGTGCGGGAATAAAGTAACATCGTCTAATTTTCTTACGTTTATATGATGAATTTGGTTAAAATAAAATTATAACCCATAAATACAAAATAACTGTCCAAATTTACAAAGTGGCTACAGTGGAGCTGGGAATACAGTGCTATATGTAACACGGGTCTAAAGTCGATTATTCCCGCAGGTGAGTTCACTGCCTGAGTTTACTAAGTCCCTGTATTGGGAAATAATGTAACTCGCCAGCGCCAGCATTGTGGCATATTTCAAAATTTGGCTTATGTAGTATCACTTTTTCAAGCCAACAAAGTGGCCACGCAGTTGGGTCGGGAATAAACTTTGATGTGCAATACGGGAGTAAAGTCGATTATTTCCACGGATTTTTACGTTTTTTTGAGGGGGGGCGCTGGGGGGGGGCACACAGAGTGAGGGGGGGGACTAAGTAGTAAGCATATTGAAACAACTATATAATATAGAGAGATATATATATTTTCCATCCCGAATTACTTTTTTTTTAATTAATCAAAACCCTTACCTCCTTACTATTCCAATACTAAACATCTCTCCATAAACACCTTTCTCAACACAATACACCCTCAATAAAAAAAGGATCCCCCCCATCCCACTCCAGCTCCATTCGTTTCCGACAAGCGTTAAATACCACTCCGACCCGTCTCTAAAAAAAAAACCACCACCAGCAGCACACCGGCACCGCGTTAGTGTGCAACTTCCTCTCTCTCCCGAAGACGACCAAGTCCATTTCCCGTCGAATCCAATCGTATCGACCTGCGCGCACTCGCTCGTTCGCTCACGCCGCAGCAAAGAGAGAAGACAGTCGCGCGCCGCAGTATATAGCGCTACTATATACCATACACGCGAAGGGAGGGAAAAAATTAAGAGCTAATAAAATGCCTATACACACACAGTCTCGTGCGTAAACTGGATATGGAGTTTCGCGTGTGCGCAGGCGCGTGAGTTGCGTGGATTTGAGTATATATTTTTTTTCCGTTGCAAATATCTACGCCGCCGTAGTATTCGCACTCGAGTGTGCGCTCGCGGATTTCGTATTATCGTGCCAGTAGCTCTCGCGCATATATAGTTTCCTACTCTCTTTCTCTTTCTCTCTCTCCCTCTCTTTCTCTCATTCCCCTTATTTTTTCGTTCATACGTAGATATATATATATATATATACACTTCGACGCGCCGCCGCCTCCCTCGGCACTTGACCCGCGCGCGCGCCGGCGGGCGCATTGTCCTTATCGGGGCCAGCCGCCGCCGCGCAATATTTTCCCTCTCTCTCGTCCTCTATATCGTCGCGAATCCTCTTATTTGCGAGAGAGCGGCAGCTTCGTTAGGACGCTTTGTACTCTCTCTCTCTTTCTCTCTCTCTATCTCTTTCTCTCGCTCGCTCGCGTGTATTTTAAGCCAGTTGAAGAGAGAGGAGAGCACGCGCGCGGGTCCTGGGTGCCGGAGGAACCGGAGACGCTCCTGCCGCATCGATCGACCCTTGGAAATTGTCGTCGTCAACCTACTACTACTACTACTACTACTCCTCCTCCTCCTCCTCCTCCTCCCAGTGGTTCTCTCTCTGCGCCTGCGCGCACCGTACATTCTCCTCTCTGTCTGTCTCTCTCTCCCTCTCTCTCTATATATACACACGCCGATACGAGCCTTTCCCTCGCACTCACTCGCTCGCTCTCGGGATATTATGATTCACAAATGCGTGTGCGATTGTGTTAAACGGGAGGGAGAGAGAGAGAGGGAGGTTGGTAGACACACATAGAGCCCCCCCGCGCCTCGTTCGTCCTGTGTGTTTGTCTATCGCGCTCGCCCGTATAGTCTGCTGTACTCTCTCTCTCCCCCTCCTTCCTCTACCTCGCCGCACCACCACCGTCGACGTCGTCGTCGTCGTTGTCGGAGTTTATCTAGGATAGTTTTCCATTGAGCTGTCGTCGCCGCCACCGCGAGAGAGGCTATAGCTAGCTAGCTCGTGCATATACGGGAAGGAAGAAGCGGCCCCCCGGTGCAGGGGAAAGAGGGAGCAGTTTTTTGCATTCTTTCTTTTTCGCCTCGTCGGCCACGACGACGACGACGACGACCGCCGCATCGTTGTTGCTGCTGCTGCTGTTTTCATTATTATAGAGAGAAAGAGAGAGGATAGCAGTCGGCTGTATGTTTTGACGACTTTCGACTCTTTCGAGAGCGCAGCGGCCGAGGATTTTCAATTGTCGTGCTTTCTTTCTTTCTTTACGTTTTTTTTGTCTCGCTCTCAAAGGCGAGGAGTATTTTGGCTTTTGTGCGGGGAATGTAAATAACGGCTATGGGTAGACGTATATATATACAAGGATGATAATCTTTGCTCTCTTCGCGACAGCGGCAGCTAAAAGGCTTCTTTTTTGCGCGGGGGGTGTATAACAAATTTCTAACATATTGATCGATACAATCGCGTCTCTTTCTCTTTTTCTCTATTATGTTGTATGATACAAACGCTGCGGGCAGGGCGCTTGATTCATATTGACAAATGGCAATTGAAAATCGATGAAAATTTAAATGCCCGTCCTCGTGGGGTGTAGCTGCGCGCTCCGCACAATAGAATTGAAATCCCGTTTAACGGAGATTGATTATCGTTCGTTTTAATATATAAACGCAGTATCCGCGCGCGTGTGCTTTGTAAGTTAACTAATAGAGCGGTGTTTCAGATAATTTTTTTTTTTTTCAAACTCCTGTGGACCGAATAAATTAATTTTCGTTGGCAAAAGGCTTCATGAATTAATTGTACAGGCCGTGCCGTCCTATTACTGAATTACATCACTCGCTCGCAGAAGCACGAAAGTCTTAACTAAACGCAAGAGTGTATATACATAGGCTGCCTCGAAGCACTGCTGCATGCAAAAAAGATGATTACTCAGCGCGCGCGGGGGTTCACTCCCGAAAATGTAGGTTAATTTTAAGGGGGGATGCTCCGAAAATCAAAATACAGCAACATCACAAAAGTGGCTCACTTTAGCGCGCGGCGAGAGTACACGACTGCTCTACTCTCCCCCATCGTCGTCGCCGTCGCGCTCTTACACGACGATGATTTATCAAAGTCGCGGAGGGGAGCTGTATAGCGCCCCGCGAGCGCCAGAAAGAAGATTTCAGAAACTTTTTTTTTTCTCTCCACTGTAGCAGCTACAGCAGGAGGGAGGGATAATGGCACTCGTAAGTTGATAGAGTGCGAAATACGTGCGCGCGCGGGCGGGAGAATCCGAGCGTGCAAAATGACCGCGCGCTCGAATTTGTCCGCGCGCGATATCTCGCCGCACCGCTGTACAGCTATCTTCCTCTTTTTTCTCCCTTTTCGCTCGCTCGCTCGAGCCTCTGTCTTTCAACCGAATTAACGAGATTCCGCGCCGCCTCGCGCGCGCGTGTTCTATACTCTCCGTCGGGCAGGTGACGCGTGTACTCTTTTTATTCTCTTTCCCTCCTCCCTCTCTCGTTCGTCCGCGGGACTTTTTTCGCGCGTCGCTCGCGCGTTAAACCGAGCATACGCTATACTGATGCTTAATATGCGCGTTATATTTCGCGCGCATGACGGTCATGTACCTATATGCATCCATCTACGTACGTATACGTATGTATGTATACGTATACCTGTGAATTCGCGCCTAATGTACTGTGCGCGCTCCACGTGCGGGATTTAATTTATGCGCGAGGCTGCAGCTTTTAATCGGCCGCGTCGTGTGCGTGCCACCACCGCTGCTGCAGTACAGTGCATATAGCGCACTCTCTCCGATTGTTATGTGTAGCGAATTCCTCGCGCAGTGTGCGGCAAGGGCCGTGCGCGTATACCGTATATAGTGGAGTTTATCGATCAACGAGTAATTAGCTTTGATGCGAGAGAGCGGGTGCGCGCGCGGGTTTTGTAAGAATTTTTCGCTCTTCGACGAAAAAAGAAAGTGAAAGAAAATCACGATGGTATCGCGTTTTACGCTGTAATGTACCGTGCAAGAGGTTCTCTCGGCGGTTTTTTTTTCACCTTCGTTTAGAGCGTGATGGAATTTGACGTGCAGCGAAAAATCAGATTTAACGTTGTAGGAACGCGACGGCTGAGTTTATAGCGCACCCCGACGCGTTTTAATACGGAATTTCCTCGAGACTTATAATAATAATGATAATAATACGGGATACGCCGGTGGTAATTAATATCTCATCTCTCCCACGTGTACACGCTAATAAATATATAAATGTAAATCGAGTAAGCGAGCGTCGTCGCCTAGCACAGTCGATTTATTTAATGAGTCAACACGAGAGAGAGAGATGGAGATGCCATATTGTACACTGCCACTGTACATAACATTTCGACGATTAGTTCCGCATCTTCGTCTCGGGTGTATATCTTCCGCGCTCTCCCTCTCTGTATGTCTATATGTATATATAGACTCGCGCGCTCCTGCATCCCGCTAACAAGGAGAACGTCAGAACTTGCGACGCATCGCGAACTTCGCTACTGCCGTCGCTGTCTCCACCGTGCTCGAGATGACTTCGAAATTAAAATGAGGTTATACTTTTACTTTTCGCCGTGAAGGTGGAAGGGGGAGAGAGAGCGAAGGTGGCGGAACGCAATTTCTACGGGTGAGATAACTTGGGATTTCGTTATAGTGATGGGAGAAGTTGAAACAGAACAATTAATGTATCAGTGATATGTATATATACATAAAGTATATTTTTGGAGGATTTGATTTTCTAGCTTGTGCGCCTTGGTGAATATAGGATGCGCATGGTTATTATATCAAGCTTATTATTAATAACGGAATGTGCTATACAGAGCACCGTAACCCGCAATCGTAATGCAACTAATTAATCAACAGGTTGCAATAAGACATTCCGGGCACAATTACCGATGCCCGCGAATCGCCGCTCCGCGCGCCTTTGACCAATTGAACCGTAATTACATCCTCTCCGTAGCCCAACAACCCGACCAACATCGAATCTCTACCACTTTACACCCACACACGAGGTAAGAAGTTCAACACTCAGGCTTTTATCAATTTCGGACGAGGACCGGGCAACTCGTAGTGAAAATCACTTGACCAGAGGGTGAGGTGAAATCAATTCCATGATGTATTGAAATTGATTTCATGTAGTATGTGAAATCAATGAAATCACTACGTTTTGCTAGCGAAATTAAACGTTATGAGCGCAGAAATAAATAAAACTTTCTTTGTTGACACCTGTGACCTATGCACCGTAAACTTATTCCCACAAACAGTAGTTTGGATGCTCTATAGAAATGGCTTGCAAACAGGACAAAATACTACCGTGCAGTGCGCATGTTTTATAGTTTCTTCATTTGTAAACGCAAATGTAAAAGAATAAGTAACTTTTTAAATTTGAAAATAGATATTGTTACGACTGAGCTATCGCAATTTTTAATGATAAAAAGTGACGGACCCTGGGATTGAACCAGAGCCGCCGAGTCAGAAACATTACCAACAAGCCACGGCCGCCACCGACCGGACTTCTACTAATCGGCTCGCAACTAAATAAATAAATGGAGGTCAACTCCTGAGCTACCTTTACTTTTTACTTACTTATTACTTTAAAGTGCCATAAAAAGCACGAAAGTATGAATTTTTCCAAAAAGTGTTTCGAAGTCTTAATAGAATACTATTATTTGTTTAAAATAGTAGAAAAAGTACAAATATTAAGTAAGATAGTATACCACCTACGGGTCATGGATGTATTCAAATTTTGGGATACGTTTAGGATTTCAAAATATTAATCATTATGAGTCTAGATAAATCCTCTATAGCATATCAAATACATATGGGAATGAAAGTATAAAAAGTGAGCTTCTCTTTGCTGTTTTTTTATAATTAAATTATAAAAATTTCCAATTTTCATTTGAGTTACAAAAATGTACCGATAAATTCTAAAAATTCATAATAACTTTATTGGAAAAGCAAATGAAAGCTCGCATTTCCTACTTTTATTCCGTGTATTTTATAACGGTATGTAATATTCATATCGCTATCCAAAGTAAATAATAAAACATTTTTTAATCGAAATAATGCTTTACAAAAAGATTCTAAAAATGTTTGCAAACAGTTATATATTAAAAATTCTAAAAGTATTGCGCAATATATTTATCATTCACTATAAAGCTTTAGAATGCGAAGTTTAATAAATTCCATCTGCGATTTAAAAACGTATGAATTTTCTGATTCTTAAAATCGTTTGAAATCATCGTGAAATCGATTTACTTCTGCCATCACTGACACTATTTTCTCAAATGAGTATTCGCTCCGTGCATAGTGTATAGTATATGTCGTCTTACTTTCAGAAATAGCGCCACCTTACGGCCAATCGACGCGATTTTCAGGGACACAACGTATAAGGCTCTTATGGGCATGTAACGAAAATAATTTCTTACAAGTTTCTGGAAAACCTATGAGATCTCAATTTTTTTTTCTTTCATTGTTATGTTGTTTTTATTTATTATAAAAAGTTATAAGAATATTCTTAAATTC
>UXGD01001783.1:0-31258 GCA_900474315.1 Torymus auratus
AAAATCAAATGTTTTTATTCTATTTTAATTATTTAGTAGTTCTATAAATACATGAGTTTCAAAATTCAAATCTAGCATATTTTCAATCTAAACAAAATTCAAATATTCGCACTTTTTTCAAATTGCCAATCATATCGAGTCTTTAAATGAGCCACTACTTCCGGCCATCATTTTTTAAAGAGAGGAGATGTTGCAGTCTCGCACAATCACAAGAGACGTGCCTACTAATACATTTCTATAGCCTTTTACATCTACTTTGACGTCGCCAAAATAGTCGCAATATTTTTATAACGTTATGAAATATTAATATTAAATAAGGTTATAAGTTTTTACGTGCTTCGGCGCCACGTATTTCACTGTTGTTTTGATATAGAAAGTTTCGAAATAATATTGGCAAACAATATATCAATTATATTTGTACCCACGTTTATTAGAGCATGTGACAAAGTTAATAATCTTTCAACTATCACTTAGTTTCTTCGTCCAATCCGACTAAAGTTTTAGTGATCAGGTAATGGTCAGAAAAATGAAAAAAGAATTAGCAAGAGTAATATTTATTTAAGTTAAAATAGAATTAAATTAACATAAAATAATTATACATATTTCGTAAGAGGATAAATAAAAGTTCGATCACAGTAAAAATAGTTTAACTAACCAGACAATGAAGGCTAATAATGCGGTAAAGATGATAATAAGTAATGTCAAGGAGCTAGCTTGCCAGTCGATTTGTTTGGGTATCGGCCGGTATCGCAGGGCCAGGGCACTCTAAAACACAAGAATAATGTGGTCGTTACGAACGATGAAGGCTATACAAGTTTGATTTTGCCGACAAGTGATAACTCACCCAACCGCCATTGGCCTGTATCCAGGCGGCGAGATCTTCCTCCAGGACGACGGTCATGGCACGCTGTATGGCGGCGAGGAACTCGGGTTTGCCCTGGCGCACGCAATCGACGGCCATGCCCCCGGCCACGGCGTAGAGCGCGACGACCTTGGCCCAGTTGCACTCCCCCGCGCGCAGCATCTCCCGCGCCACGTCCGTCAGGGCCTCGTGGCAGCGCTGCTCCGTGGTGAAGGTGCCGCAGCCGATCTGCCGGCCGATGCGCTCGAACAGCTGCGGGTGCATCTTCTCGAGCTCGGCCCCGACCGCCGACAGCGTCGGCTGCACCTCGTCCACCACCTGCCCGCCCGACAGCAGCTTCGAACTCCTCATGCGCTTCAGCCCCAGCTTGCGCTGGAAGATGCCCGAGCGCTTCAGCCGGCTGCGCATGTACTGGGCACACAGCGAGCTCCCCTGCAACGACAATTCCTCTTTATCCCTCCACATAAACACTGCAGCATCACATTCATCTAACAATCTGAGCAATATTCAAGTAAACACGTCTTTTAAAACAAAGGCAAGGCCCTTTACGACAATACCAACACGATTAATTTCTTAAAAATATCATTTTTATTATATCTGCAATATTTTACTACACCTTTATTAAGTCTCAAGCATTAAAACCAGGGTTGCAAAATTCAACGAAATTCGCTTCATTTAAACGTTAATTTTTTCGTTCAAGTTTGCAACCCTGATTAAAACATTATTTAAACAAGGCTATCTCGTTTGAATAAACATTATATTTTTTCTTTGTTCTATTTTGAGCTACTGACTGCAAGAAGTAGAGATAAATATTTATAGTTCACAATTTACTCCTATATATGATAAAAGATGACACTTTAAAGTACCGCGATTATTGACTGAAAAATGCTAGAGAAAAGAACAACCTATATTGTATTGGTATTTCTTATTATTATGTTGTAAAGTATATGAATAATTTATATTTGTTAGCTAATAAGCCACGTAAAGAAGATTTTATCGAAATTCCCGGACTGAAAACGCTATATCTTTTGCTCTTTACATTTTACTTATTATAAATAGAGAGAAATCCCAAAAATGCTGGTGCATAGTTATATGTGGGCATTTACCTGGGAAACGGTGAGCTCGACGGATACGGACAGGGAGCGCCAGCCGATCGTGCGGGAAATCTTGCGCGAGACGACATCGCTGACGTTGCTGAGTCGGCGGCGCGCGACGTCAAACGCGTCTGGATGGGCACCGAGTCCAATCAGATTCGCGTGAAGCGTAGCTGCAAGGCTGCTTCTGCGGTAGTTGCGCACCGCCGCGGCGGTCGCCTCGTCGACTGGCGCCGACAGCCGTGAGCCCGGACTCAACGTCGTCGTCGTCGTCATTATCTGGCCGCCCCCGATCGACATTCTGAACGGCTTTTTCGGCCGCCGCTTGACCTCAACCTTTACGCCGTTCCTTTAAAACAATTTTTTCATTAGCTTGGAAAAATAATTTTCTATCGATTTGTCTGGCATACTTTAAAAAACACTTCATTTTTCTATATTTATTAAAAATACTTTTTCCATCTACATTATTCATCTTATCAAAAAATATAATTTGTTATAGAGACTATAACCATTCGCAGATATTTTTTAATTGCACCAAAATACCGTTTTATAAAAATTATTATTTGTTTTAATATTGCCTTGAATTAATCGGTACAAAAAATTATGTTATCGATGGAGCAAAGGTGCACGGTACGGGAATTAATTAAAATTCAATAATTACATATTCTCATTTTTGAAGTTAAAAAACTTTTAAAAGCATAAATAAAGTCTATTTACATTAAATATATTTTACACAGTTGAATTATCTATAAAAATTCGCTATAATCTTTAATATATAATATTTTATTGCTATAGTGTTATAATAACGCCTTTTATACATTTATTTAGCTCCATCGATAACAGCTTCGATCAATAACTTTTAATTAACGAAGATATATAGCAAGAATTTGCGTACTCTTATATTTTCGCCGGCAAACTATTATTGTATTTGTGAATTCGGCTTATTTTATTTAATGTAAGATAATTTAATGTTTATAAAGGCAAAAATTATCGAATAAATTAATTACTTTACATTAACATCAAACTCTCTTCCGTAACCAGTAGTAATGGTTTATTTATCATGACCGGCCTTTTTCTTGTTACATATAGTTTCTTTTTAAAGGATTGTTATAACCGTTCATCGCAAAATACTTCATATTCTGTGATAAGTAAAAAACACCATATATTTAGAAGTATATGAATATGTACAATTTCAATCTCTCCTACTTAAAAAAAACCTAAAGAAAAACCGAAAAAATCATTATTCATAAAATTGTTTTGAATTTAATTAAAATTATACAAGATATATTTTACGCATAGGTATATATAGATTTTTTCCGTTTGACGATAATACATTTTTTGTAAAGCGGCTCATCTACAAAGTAAAGTATATCTTCTTTTTTATATTACATTTTTTGAAAAGAAAGTCGTAATTAAATCAACTATGTCAGGTAAAAACCTTAAGCATAAGTAGACTAAGATTACAAGATAAGTCATTGAATGTAAATGCGGCTAATATATTATAGATAGTCGATTGACCATTATCAGATAAGTATAAATAAACACGGTGCGTTATGAGAATAATGTCGCTCTTAATTTAATATAGAAAATTTAATAATCTAGTGTATAATTTACAGATCTATTTGAAGCTACTACTTAATAATTAATAATTATCATTTGACGAATCACTGCAACTGCAACTCACTCAAAATCCATTGCGATCATCCTTTGAATCGCAGTCTTTTTTCACAAAAACTACAAGCACGAGTACACTGGCACGACTGCAGCTTTCGAAATTGCCATACTCGGAAAGAAAGTTTAAGGGAGAAAAAGCCCCGACCGCGTGTCCGAGCTCGTCGGAAATGAGCATCCGCCGTCGGCGGCGCCCCGAGCTTTCGCGCTCCGACACTCGAGATCGGCGCACCCGACTGATAAGTCACGTCTACGGGCTATACTTGCTCACCTCGCCAAATGTTGTCACCTGCTGGCCGCTATGTCGCCGGCTGTTTGTTATCCATGAGAGCGGGAGGAAGAGAGAGAGAGAGCGCGCGTGCGGCCTTCGCCTATCTGCCGACCTCCAGCTCCCCGCGACCGGCGTCTACGGCCTCTGTGGGGCCGCGGCGCGCGCCTCCCATACTAATCTGCCGAAAATCGCGCTCAGCTGCGAAGATCGACGCACATAGATATACAGCGTGCGCGCGTGCGAGGACAATCCTCGGTGTCAGGGATCATGCGCGTCCCTGCGCTTGTGTTTGATATATATGTTAATGCGATATGGAGGAGCTGTCGCACGCTCGATGATCGACGTAGGTGTGAACGCCACTCTTCCCTCAACGGTTATTTAGATATCTGCAAAACGAACATTATTTTTAGTTCAATAAGTAGGTATCTATAAGTGTAACTATATTGAGTTACTGCTCATTTCTGACGTACAGAATTTGATAAAAATGCAGCATTTTCAAATAGTATTTGTGCGGACGTACATTTATTGCTAGAGTTTTTAATATACAAATTACAAAAGAAATTCAATTTATTCTCGAACAATACCTTCTTTTTCGAGTAAAGAATACAAGATAACTTATCCATTTTTATGAGTCTTTGTATTTTAAAACGACTAATAAACTATCCACTCAATAAGTTATTTCAAATTCCTGTATAATAATTGATATATACAATTTTAACAAATATGTAAATTAGTATTATTGTTCTACACTGGTTCTATACAATATAAAAAAGTAACATAATGAGTATTGTATTTAAACTTTAAGTTTCTTATTAAAACGTTTGTTAGTGATTTGAAAAGTTAAAGATTTAACGAAGTATAATAATTATTTTTTAAATGTTGATTCATGATTGAGTTACTTTCAAAAATTTGTTATTTATATATACAACAACAATCTATCGCAAATATTTCTTTTGCAGCTAGACTAAAATAGTATGATTTTAATTTGAGTATCTCTATTTTTTAGTTAGAGTTCTTAAAAAGACTAATTTATTAAATGTAATATTACGCTAAGAATAAATTATTGTTAAACTTAATTATGATATAACTCGTAATTGAATTGCAACATGTTATTCTAGGATTCAGACAAAATATGCGTGTGTACGTGTGTCTACATATTATATAAACAAACTCAAACAATGAATGCGTTGATCGATATTACATACTTCATTATTTTCATTTAATTTCGAAGATCCTACATTTTATACGAATGAAGAATCTTTCCGAGTTTTTTTAGTGATCTCACAAAAACGATAAACGTAGCGTCTTCACCTCGACACTTCGGTACTTCACTGTCGCGCGATTTATCCCCATCGCAAAAAGTATTCCAAAATTAATGAGCTCATTATGAGAGTTTTTCTTCTGAAGTAAAATAGAAACGACGAGACAGCAGGAAGAGAGGAGAAATGTGCTGCGCGAGAAAAAGTGCATGTATCACCAGGAAATCATAGTCCGATGTCCCTTCGGGTAAAGGTTTACATGTAGCTAGTAAAATTTATAAATTACTCGTAAACAGTTACAAAATGTCCTCAATATTAAAATTCAAAGTATGCCTGACAATGAATTTAAAATTCTTATTCAAAAGATGAATAGATAATGATTTATAACCAGTTTAAGTACAACAAAAATCCTTTTAAAAACAATGTATAAAAAGGTAAGCAACAACTTTATTGAAAGAATGTGCTTGCAAGTAGTCATTCGGTGAGATTAATTTTATAGCTTCGAAACAAACTATCCATGATGGATGAATCTCTAAACAATAAAAGACACTATTCCAACTGTTGATCGATTTACGTCAGTTAAAATTTATCATGACAAGTCGTCAATAAAATATTTTAAGCATTACACATGGAGTAGCGCAATTTATACCGCTGAACGTCAAAGATATATAACAGCAACAACTTGCGTTGGATCTTTCACTCGTTGATAGAACACACAGCGATAGAACTATATAATCGTTTAACGCGGCAAAAGCTTCTTCCCGGCGTGTGCACTCGTTGTTCAGAAAGAGAGAGAGAGATAATGCCTACACCGGCATCTCGAGGAGCAGTGGCGTTCGGACTACACGCGCGCGACAAGTTGACTGACAATTGCGAAAAACACCTGTCGAGGATGCGCCAGCCGCGCGCGCAATGACGAGTACGCAGGTACAAAAAACGTATAATACCAGAGAAACGTGCGCGTGTGATGCGCGAGTGGTAGAGGATTGTTGCGGAAGGCGACTTTTCGCGATAGTACTCCAAGTGCAGTCACGTTTCACGCCTCTTTATTGGCACTCGCCATAATACACACTGAATATTATTACGCGGATGTATTTTCAGCAATGAATGAAACGCCGGATGTTGGACGTAAAAATGTCGTTGTCCAACTATTTACACGACCGGTCTGTTGTTTTGTTCAGGCGCCTCAGTTGTTTAGAAAGGTCACTCTAAAACAGTTTTATCTTGTTCGTTTATGTTTTAACTAAAAAGTTGATAGTATTCAATTCATAAGACTTCCCGCGAGACGTGAAAAAGAGAAGTTAACAAAAATTCATATCATTTTATTTTTGAAACAGCTGAACAATCATTAATTATATTCCGCGTAATTAAGTAACAGACAATTAACATCTTCTTAAGTATTTCTGTCGTTAGCACTCTGTTATCATCATGAACACGTAAAATAATTACGCACGATTTAAAAAAAGCCAAGTTATGAAGTTTCAAGCAAGAGATTAAGATAACACGAACAGAAAGAAATTTCTCCCAGCTAACGTCACAGAGGCATTTCTATACGTGGGATATATTTATAACAATATAAAAACACTCGTGTACAAAAAAAAGTTTGACGTGCTCCTGGATAAAAGAAAGACATATCGCGCGCTTTTCTTTTCTTGTTTGAGCCTCTCGTTAGGACCAAGGTCTCGCTGTTTGGACATCGGAATAGCATCTCGTGAGTTTACAAGTGAAGCTACGCGTTACACTTTTCTATAGGAAGTTCGTTAAGATAAAGTAAAAAAAAACTCGCGCTCCCTTTACTCGTGGTCATTGTGTGCCCGCTATATATGATAATGCGTTACTAGAAAAACATTTGTTGTCATACCGCTTTTTTTAGTTTCTGTCGAGGGTTTTCGGTATATATTTTTTTTATCACTTTATGAATTTATAATATAACGGAATGGGTCACTGAGTAAAAAAAAAATAGTGTGATATTTTAAAATCGCGTGTCCGCTTTAAATAAATGCGTGAACTCGATAATCATAACATTATGATATGTTTTATGTAATTATTTACCTTCTATATAAAAATACTCAAAATAGACTAACTTTAAAAATAATCAATTTAGCAGCATAGAGGCAAAAGTTTATATATAAGTAACGTCAACGATTATCAAGTGGTGTAAATCTTACCGAATTATAAGCAATGCAATAATATATTTTGCATTTATTTAAAGTTATAACGTGAAATAACTATGGGCTATTCAATAATTTCTTTTTCGTTCTCAAGTCTTGCTGTAAAAGTATATTTCACTCATTGATAGCGCCAACGGAAACCTAAATAGGATAACGTTTTCCGGTGATACGTATACCAAAATTTACATTTTATTTTACTCTTTTAAATAACATTTACAAAATTGAATAATCTAATCAGAAGAATAATAAAATTAAATAATCTGTATTTGCTGTAAATAAGTCTGATTGCAAATGGATATTGCGACTGATATAGTTGTTATATTTGTATGCATATAAATTACTTGATGTTATAGTTTAAACGATGTGACAATCTTTACATAACTGAGCAATTATCTGTAATAGTAAAATAACAGAATGATAAATAGGTTTATTCCGGTTACTGATTGTAGTGATTGCAGTAAGTGAATATATATGGGTACTATATATTAAGTTTTTATGGTTACGTTACTTGAATGAAATTATCATAGCATGAAAAAATTACGAACTGGCGATGAATTGATTTATTAGTTACTTACGTTTTGAGATGAAACATATATCCATGTTTATATCAGTTGTATTTTATCACTTAAATGTTGAGTACTTATAAAAACATTGTTTTGCTAGCGAAATTAGCAAGTTGACGAGCCGCGGATGAGGAAACTGAACGCGTTCGGCAAATGTTTTCCCAGACGAAAGTAAGATAAAGAAAAAAGCCAAGTGTATGCAGGAGCAACGTCGAGAGGACTTACGTGCGTGCAGACGAAGCGACGTCTCAGCTCTGTGCGCGCGCGGGAGCATCCAAGGATCGGCGCGGAGAACTGGTCGCCGCGTGCCTTCAATGTTCACCGCCGCGCGGCGTAATGACATTGTAAACCTACTCTGTGCGTAGACTCTTTTTTCTCTTTCTCTTTTTCTCCAGCATGTGTAATGGTCGCGTCCGACAGCGGACTGTCACGGTAATCACCGAAATGCTATTCTTTCCTTTCGGACGAGTCTGAGCTTCATTGTCATTGAAATTTCAAAAAGTTCTTACACTCGCTCGTGATAAATTGCTTTTCCTCCTTGCTGTAAAGCATTTTACGAAATTAATAGCAGGACATGAGAGCTTTCAGTATATATGGTTTCATTTAATTGTGAAAATTTCCTAAATAAAAATAGATATATCGTCGATATTTTTCTACAAATTAAACGGGGCAATATAAAAATACAATGAATGTTACATGATGAAATGAATTCTGAAAAATATAACTTATTATAGGTACTGCAAATTAAAAACTTAGTAAATAATAACATATACCTATAAGCATTAAATTCATCTGTCTAATTTATTACAAATGATAACTACTGAAGATAAAGAAAAGATTTAAAATATTCACATACTAGATTTTGAGATCTACTATAAAGGAATTTATCTGACATTAATTTAATTATTACATAGGATAAGCCGATTAATAAAACAATATATAAAATAAAGATATTGATGAATTATTTAATAGTAAACAAAAAAATTTAGCCTTAATAAAACCATATTCAATTTAAGTGAGGTGATTATCCTGACTCGTATACACCAGGCGACGTTCACATGTTTGGACAATAAGAGTGGGGGAGAGATATTTTGTACTTTTAAGGGGGAGCACTTTCATGGCTCTAGGGCCTGAGATTGCCGGAGAGAGCCGTCGCGGTCAATTTCGGACGCGATGCTCAAATAAGGAAGAGACGCGTCTTTTGACACGATGACGCGACATCGCCTTTGCACGCTGCATAGCTGATTTCCTCTTCAATTTTTTTTCCCCAAACTCCTTTTAACTGGTCACTGTATTTGCAAAAATATTCAAAATTTATAAATCTTTGACGGAAGAATATTTGACTTAGATTAGATTCATTTAAATTACCCAATAGTTCAATGTCTTAACAATAATTTACAGCATAGTTATAAATGTAATTGCAAAACTAATATTATCATTTTTTTTAATAATTTAAATCCCATAGAATAACTAAAAGGATACTCCTGGAACTTTGAGATATATTTTTAAATAAAAGCTAAACACTCCAGAAAATGAGCTATCATTTTCTTTCTACAGAATAGAAAATATGTGAAGTCCTTTCATATTAATGATTCCTACTTTAAATATAAGCAACGAAAATAAGTATATGAAAATATGCGCAAAACCTCAGATGTCAATCGACATATTTTTTACACACGTTAAAACTATCATTACTTCAGAAGAATATAATATTGTTTATCTTCAAAAAGAGAAATCAAATCTCTCTCTTTCTAGATTTTTATATTATCGTTTTTCTTTTTTTTAACACCTTTCAATTTTAAGAAATTTCCTTAAAATAAAATTAAAATTACTATAAGTCAAACTTTTAATTGTGGTGTACAAAATAAATTAAATTACTAAACATTATAACATAAAAATTAAAATATATGCATGCAATGGTGGTAAAATCAGTAATGAGCCTTTGATTTAACAAGAATTGTATTTAATCGTTTAATAATCTATATCTATGACAACGACGATGATATGACGGTAATGTATATCATATAATAATAATAATAATGATAATAATAATCAGGCAACAACTTTGATCGTGGAAACAGTACAACTGGCGATAATATAACATTAATTTACACACGGAAAGCTTTAAAAACATTCCATTCCTTTATCTTATATTTCTCCTTCATATTTATAATATATATTTATTTATATTTGTTTCGTGTATAATACCTTTTGTGTACGTCATTTCAATTCTCGTAAATTAGGCTACGCTTTCGTGTACTTTAAAAACCATCAAAAGTAATATGTGTATAGTTCCATTCGCAGATTCACGCTTACCGCACAACGCATGTGGTCATAAGACACATTCTACATACTACTTCAACAAACTACATTTTTCACTCCTTAATTTGCATTATAACTTTCAATTCATTTCGACGCAAAATATTGTTATCTGGACGTTCTACAAAAAATTGACGATCAAGTCTATGATTCGTAACTACAGTTTTTCATTCAAAAATTCATATCAGTAAATCACACTCGTAAGCATCGCCAGATTGTATAACATTTCTCCATATTTTTGGTTTTTATAAATAGAATTAAAATTTGTTACTTTCTTTTCTGAAGTAAGACGTATGATGTTCACAGGCTGTTCATTAACCAATACGGAGGACGACTTTATATCTTTCTGACTAAAACTTCAAACTAACTACTCGTTTAATCTCGCAGTTATTTTCATTTTGAATTTATATAAAAGGAGTGCTACGCTCTACGTTTATAAAGTTTTTCTATTTCTTAACTCACTTTGACACTTGATTCTGCGAGAATCTTTTTTTTTTATTTTTATAAAACATGCTTAGAAAAGGGAGATACGGCGATTGTACAAGCTATAAACATATACGGTGTGCACATTTATTAGCGTTAAACGCGTCATTGAGCCTCTCGTTTACAGGGACTGATACCGTGTACTGTGTGTACTGTTGTTTATGAAAATAATTCACAGTGCGTATTTTACGTAATAAAGTGAAAAGTAAAATATGTAAGCTACTTAAATAAGTTCGTTATTTCGTACAAAATTGGATAATTCTATAAAAAAAACTGTAAGAAATAATGTTATAAGCAAGTTCTACTTCATAGCTCTGTAGAAATTAGTATAAAAATAATA
This sequence comes from Torymus auratus, assembly GCA_900474315.1. Classification (NCBI taxonomy): domain Eukaryota; kingdom Metazoa; phylum Arthropoda; class Insecta; order Hymenoptera; family Torymidae; genus Torymus; species Torymus auratus. Next base: position 11,034 of record UXGD01001783.1, read on the forward strand.
CTTTCATTTACACAATTAAAAATGCGACAACAAATCACTTTTACAAAGTAACTAATATCCACAAAATTTACATCAAGGCAAACGGTATCAGTTCTTGATTTCGAAAGAAAAAGAATATTAAATGCTATAACTGTACAAGAAAAAAGTCACAAATTAATAATGTTCTGACAGTAAACGACTCAGTTTAGTTTGTTGATTACTAACAGCATTACTACATGTCACTCGCGATAAGCATAACCTGAAGGAGTCCTTAATTTTATTCCTACATATTGTACGACGCACGATACGTAAATAACACTTCATAATTGCGTTTGTCTTTCGCGTTTTTTCAAATTTTAAGTAAAAGAAAATCAATGGCCATCATTAAAATCTTCACTTACATTGAATTATCCTTTATTTATTAACTAAATCATGCAGCTTTCAAAACTTTACTTCAAAAGTTTAATTAAGAATCGATGTACCATAATAATCATATGACAAGTTATCAATAATTTATTACATTCTTATTTTTCTTAATTATGGAAAAAGTTTTTTTTACAAAATATATAAAAGTGTAACATAAATAAATAAAGGATTTTTCCAATGTATTAGAAGAATATCAACAATATAATATGTAAATTTTCAATATAACGAACAGTGAAAACAATATTTTAAATCTTGTGTTACGTAATAGGTAGTTTTTTACTTTGATAATAATTATAATATATAAAAAAAGAAAGACAACAGTTATTTTATTTAAAAAAAAAAGAAAGAAATTATAATTCTTTTCACATTTGACGTGACTGATATGCATTGGTACGCACATATTATGCTCTCTCCTGTTCTGATGTTATGAGGAGCAAAATGCCTTTTTATTTTACGTTTAGGCACGCAAGAGGCATCAGAGCGATAATTTTTAGCTATATAACATCTACAATTAAAAGTCTAATAATAGCATATATAATCTTGTACAATATGCACTTTGTACATTATCAAAATGCGCACATACTTCACGAAATAAACAATCATACGCGTATTTTTTCTCAATCACACTAATTTTTAACCGTTCTAGTAATAATCTTTGTGAGTGTATGTGTGCGCATATATGCGCGCGCTTTGGTAAAAATATTTCCGAAAAAATACCACTCAAAATTTGCAACGCTTTTATACAAACGCACTTTTAAACAAACAAAACACAGTTCGTCGATTACTTTAGTATCATAGCTTTTATAGTCTCAGTCATTTTCTTTAGTCGGTCATAATACTACGTTTGAAGTCATGACAAATTTTTTTCTTATAATTTTTCAAATACTTCATGTAAAGAAATATTTTTACCAGAGTATATATATCTGTGTATTTGCGTACATACTAAGAGGAAGAAAACACGCAGATATTTGAAATATTCCTGCTCGCTCGCTCAATTCGTGAACGAGAAAATCAAACACTTTTTATGATGTGGGGCCAGCCACTTCTGCAAAAATTCAGGGTAATACGTTATAACGAGAATAAAACGTAAGCAAAAAATATTTTAGTATATTTTTAACAGCGAATCGATATAAAGCCTGGAAGGATTATAATGGTTCAAAAAGACGCTTTCGTTTAGTCTTTTTCATGGGTTTACAAGCCAACACCGGCTACCAATCACAATTTGTCTGATAGGTACGCTAACTACTCGATTTTCGTTATATATTTATAATATATACAAAGATAAAGCATGTTACGATATAAAAACAAACTTTTTCTTCTTTCTAACAGCGGATTAAAGCTAAGATATAACAATGCTAAATTAAATAAATGTTATGAAACAACACATTTGTACAAACATTAATGCATTCTTAAAATGATAAATAGGCATAATTAAATAAATATGTACAAAGTGTGTATAATGTATAATGTCAATTTCTGGTCCAATGAATCTTAAGTAGTCGCGTTGAATTATTTTCTTTTTCAAAACTGTTTGTTGCAGAATGATACCGAACTTGGTGGTGTAAATAAATCTGTTTATGTTGTTCGAGAATTATTATTATTGTCAAAGTTCTATGTGTGAACGGTATGGCCTGCCGCTGCGCTCAACGTGAATGATAGAGAAATGACCGATCATTTGCTCTTTTTTTATTTTACATGTTTTTTTTATCTTGATTCTAAGAAAAAGAAACAATTATATATATAGAAAATAGACTATATAAACGCATTATTACTTCGTCGGTATAGGCCTCGCAGTGACAATCAACAAACGAAAATATTTTTTTCTTTCGAAAAAGGAAACCATCGTAAATATTTTACATATTTGATTTACAAATAACAAACTCGGAATCTAAACAATGTTATAATATAGTTTGCATCATTCAACGAGAAGAAACGAAAATGCGGTTCTCGCAGGACGATATCGATTCTTACTAGATTAAAGCTTCATCATGGCGAGAAAAACAATATGGTGAGGTTTTCTTCCTTTCGCTTTTCGTGTATAGATAGTTGTGTGTGTATAATCTATATTTACGTGTACATGTGTATGTGTTAATTAACAAGACAGTCACGCATATCGATATCATTATGTTTAAGCAGCAAGAAGAGTACTGTGGTGCTCTCCTTTCCGAAAAGCGAAAATTTCAACACTGATAAACAAGAGTTGACGACAATAGAGAGGAAAAATCGAATGAGCGAGGAAAAGTGATTATACAGAGAGACGCTAAATGGCAGTAAGGAAATCGAATACTTTATAGCGCCGCCGCTCTTATCGCTATAGTTTTCTGTTTAAGCGCCGTGAAAACCGTACACCTCAAGAACTCGAATTTCGAAGTCGCCGCTGGCGCAGAGTGGTGGGTTGTTGAACGTAGAGCAGCGATCGGTCTTGCCATACCTTATGTTTTCATCCATCCAAATTGCTTGGCCATCTCTGCATAATTAAAATTATGTCGTCAGTACTTTTTATTTTTATTTTAAGTGGTACAAGTAAAGTAAGCTATGAAAAAATGCAAGGCAAATATATCATTAGTCGGATACTTTAAGATTGGTACCACTTGTACATGGACAATTCGAACCGCCATTAAATTACAGGTCTAGATATTGAGATATTGATGTACTGGTACCGATCTTATAGTATCCTACTATATCTACCTTAAGGTAGTTACATCCGAGGATACAGACCTTATAGAAAATAACTTTTTATAATTATTTATAATTATTATTTTTAAAATAATAATTTTCATTTCACTTATACAAGCAAAATCTTATAGCGTGAGGAATAATAGATAATGAAAAAAATAGAGTTTAATGGATCGAAAAAAAAAAAATTGAAACCCAAAATAATATAATTGCAAATGGAAATGTTCTTTACTAAAGAAGTAGTCGTCCAAACTGTCTAATTTTGTTTTATTTTTTATTAAATTTCAATATACATAAGGTTATTTTGTTCCTTGCACAATTATTTAGGGATTCGCTGTTGAAAAATTCTGAAACGATTAATTTGCAAAAAAGAAATTTAAGGTATCCAGTACCCGGACAAAAAGAAGATTGTCAGTAGTAAGTACACGAACAAAAGTAAAACAAAAAACACTATTATTGTTGAAATTTGATAAGGGACTGATTCATTTGTATTGATTATACTAAAAATTAGTTACGTTGCCAAATCAATATTGAGTAAATTTAGATCATACAATTATTAAAAAGTCAATTAGAAAGTTATTGAGATTATACTTCAGAAGAAGATATAGGCAAATTTTTCTCCGACTTCGCCTACCACCAAATTGGCATGACGCAGTAGTCGGACACATTTAAAAACATATGTCCGAGTACTGCGTCAAAGCGATGTCCGAGTAGTGCATCCAACTCGACGAAGGTCCGACTACTACGGCATTGTTAACATTTTTTTTTGCTATGTGTATGATAACATGATGTTTGTTTGTTTATTTTTATTTCGAAATTTGTATTTAAAGCACAGTTCATCACCGCGCACGTTTGATCTAGTTCACTCTAAATTAATAATAAGACCTTGAAGCTTTGAATAATTTACCGTATTGGGTCTAAAATCATTGTTCGTTTAAGAATGAGCGCCAAAAGTGTCCGATTACTGGATATTCTACCTTATGGTTATTTCAAAAAATATTCTGATAACAAATTAATTATTTTAGAATTTTTCCACGGTAGATTTTTAATTCCCTTTTTTTAGTCAAATCTTAACTTTTTTTCAGTTCATTAATTCTACTTTTTTAATATCTATCATCCCTCACATTATCAGATCTAATATAAATAAAACATGAACTGGGGCTTTGGTGGGGTAGCCGAACTGCCCATCGGCCGATCACCAAGGTTAGCAGCGCTGGGCGCGCTTATTACTCGGAACTACTTGGATGGATAACCGCGGGAAACCTATGCAACTTCGGCAATCGGGTAATTTTTCGCTCTGAAAAAAAATTTTGAATATGTTTTCGGTGTTTAAACCTACCAAATGTGACATAAATATCTAAAACATTCAAACACCGGATGATGATGAAGCGAATGCAGTAAACCCGCAGTTTCGAAAGTGAGTATGGAAATAGGTACAGGTCACTTGTTGTGCCAAATTGGCTCCAAGTGGATAAACCCAAAATACATACAATACATACATATAAGTAAAACGTGAATTATTTTCTGAAAGGACTGTATCTTGGGGTATATATAACTATCTTAAGGGGGTGTCGGAGCCTATCTGGAATTATCAAGGAGCGCGGGAGCGCTCCGAAGGCAATTCGTCGGGTGGGAGAAGGAACGTCCCATCTCAGCTTGGCGCATAAGAATGTCCCATCTCGGCTTGGCGCGTAAGAACGTTCCATCTCGGGCGCTCTGTGAGTGAATTTTGAACCCAGATGGGACGTTCTTACGCGCCGAGCCGAGATAGGACGTTCTTGCTCCCACCCGACGAAGTATTATACTTATCTACTTTATCGTATTTTCTATTGTTTTTATTCGTTTTTTGATTTTCATTAATTATCTCTGTCATCCGGCGTTCATTCGCCTAATAAAGATCTCCGATAATTTTCAAAAACTTAGAACAGAATTTAAATAATGTGAAATTCTATGTAGGAATTTGTAATTGGTTAGTTTTTAGCGTTAAAACTATGATAAATAATTATATAGAATAAATAACGATTTTTCTGTTCAGTAAGTTTGTGCAGAAATGTAATTCGAATGTTATAAGCTTTAAAAATCGAAGAAAAATAATTGAGAAAGTTTCATTATTTAAACAAAATCTTGTGTACTATGCTTTGTTGTGCATTAATAAAAAATAATTAATCTTCGTGAATTTTTCTTCGATTCTCGATTTTTAAAGCTTATAATATTCGAATTGCATTTCCGCACAAAGTTACTGAACAGAAAAATCGTTAACTATTCTATAATTTTTTTCTCGTAGTTTTAACGCAAAAACTGACTTGTGTATGAACTGCATAGCCATAACATCCTTTATACCACTCTGACCTCAAAATCATAACTTTAATATGATGGTTCGGCTCTCGTGGTATAAAATACGGTTCGAAACTGGAGCGTAAGAAGAGTTTTACCTCATGTGACTTTTCAAAACGTCACATGAGCTAAATAATCACGTTCCGAACCCGTGTCGAAATGTCCTATAACATGTTACACATTAACTACCTAATTTATTATATAGTAAGTGGTGAAGTCTTATTAAAAAAAAAAAACAAAAAATCTCTATTATGAGATGCATCATTATTTTTCTCATTAAGATAACCGAATTCATTAAGATATTTACGAATGAATCTGTAATTGCTTAATAAATCACAAGGACGTACCCGCCACCGATGGTGATCATCTTGGAATCAGCAGCCATAAAGAGTTCTGCCGAATGATGGACTTTGGAATCGTTGTGTGATGTATCCATACCAACCCACGGATACTTGGCTCGTTCTGGATACAAACTAAACAGGAATGTTTCCCCCGTACCAAAATATGCCTGTCGTTGACCCTTATCGTCTTTCATATTACGCTCACACCATCTCGTTGAACAGTATGCTCCAAATACCTGAAAAACAATAATATTTATTATCAAAATTCAATAGCTTGCGTGATTTTAAATAATTTTTTAGTTTAACTCACCTCGTTGTTGCAAGTTTTGATCATGAGAAGGGTCGGCTCGTATTTTTCTACGCGCACATAGAAAGTCGTGAGTGAACAGCCATGCTCCTCGGTGGTGTAGAGCAAGATCGGCTGATACATCGTGATCCGCACGGGCAGCCAGGACCACAATGTAAATAGCTGCCGACAATGAAAGCTCGATGAGAAAAGAGATGCATGCAATGCGATATCTCGTCAACTATGTAAATATTCATCTTTTAATAGCTATGCCTTTTTTATTTGAAATTCGGTTATTTAGAGGTCTATATCCTCGTTTTAAACGTTTAGAACTAAATTTAAAAATAAAATAAAATAAGAAAAAAAGTAAACATCGATCCATCGTTCACATTGCATAATATCATGCGTTTGAGCATAAAACTCTAGTTATGGTTAATGTATGTGGAATTCCATGTCGAATGTTTTATGAAACAAAAAAAGTACTTACAAAAATTAGTTAACCGTATAGACTTGGCTGTTTTATTAACATTATTTTAAACTTCGTCTTTTTTATTTCTCATTTTGACGCGGAACTTCCACATAAAATTTAAAAAATATGAAATTATATTTAACTAAGCGAAACATAGGCCGATCTCTGTTGCAGGCTGTCGTGAACTAGCATATACATGTACGAACGTATCTTTTACAAAGCACTCGTATATTTTCTTTTCGTAAAATACGAGATAAACTCAATATGATACATCGATTTGAGAATCATTAATTGTTTCCTCTATCGGTATATAACTTGACAAGAAATTACGACAAATGATAATAACCAATATAAGTACCAATTAAATAAAATTAACGAGAAAAATACAAAATATTCTTTATATTTATATAAATACATGATATGAGTGTTAATAACTTATACATAACTATAGTAGATAAAAGGCTACTTTACATAGAATGTGCTCCATATACACGCTTAAAACATCAATTATGGAGGTGCTTTGTATGTAATTAAGAAAAACTTTTGTGTTATGCTATTGAATTGATAATGCCAAATATCAGTGCGCACGCGTGCTTCATGCTACGAACATTTGCTCAACAATTAACACTCAAAGCAGAGGAATGAAGTAAAAAAAATTAAAAGAAAGAATAATTTATTGATAATGTTAAGAATTTTATTATGAAATGTCGAAAATAAAGATGAAAAGGGTACGAAACAAAGTTTTAGCAGGTGATTATTCACATGCATATGCATAATGTTTTTTTTTTTTTTGCTAATAGTATATCACCACTAACAACGCAGCAATAACAAGAATCAAAACGTTTCAAGAAACGAAAATCGTCACTAAATTTGTAACTGAGGAGGTATAGGGTCGAATCTGCAAAAACTTATCTTGCAAACGATTGGGTATATATAAACAAAAAATGGGTGGGTCGCCTTTAGAGGTAAAGCAAACTTATATATATGAAACAAGAAAAAAATTAAACCAGAGCTCAGTAAACAGGTCGTATCTGTTTATCGTATTTGTAATATTAACAAATTTGAGAGTTTAGAATAACCTAGTTGGTAAACGAAGGGGTAAATAAAAAACTTATCTGCATGATTATGCTCCTATTAACAAATAAACTTCGCTAAATTTATATGCCCATAAAAGTTCATCTTTACTTGCCGGACCACATTTATCTTTTAATTGCTAACGTGGCATCTTTAAAGCAATGTTTAGATAATAAATTACTCTACAAAAATATTATGTTAAATAATGGAGATGATGATAGTGAATAAGATTTTGAAACAAGCATTAAAATAATAATATGTTTGATCAGTGGGAAGCTATCAATTGAAATAGCTTCTTTCCTTAACTTTTAAACAAAAATTTTACAAGAAAGAAGCATTTTTACAGCGCCACACGAGCAGTTGCGCAAAAAGAATCAATTTAACTAAGGAATAAGCAAAATAACTGCAGGTGATGATGTATTAGTTTTACACAGCGATACCAACAGCAGCAGTAAGAGCGAAAATAAAACCTTTATTTTTACATGTTTCTTCATAAATATTACGGTTTCATAAGGGTAATACACAAGCAGCGTATTGAAAAATCAGGTGTCGTAGAAACGTAATAATGTATAATAATAATTACATGCCACAGACACGACGAAATCACCTACGAATATATATAAGGAACAAATAATATAAGGATGAGGTTTATATAAAGGTATGTACATTAATAAAAAAGAAACAAAAACGAGGCAAATTCTGTAGGCTATTATTCGACCGTGTCGAGGTACTTACGTCGGGCATATCAAGAATCTGAGAGCGTATGCTTTGAATGGGGTAAACGCCCATTGAGAGAGCGCGTGGTCCAGGACTGTGCGCACCCTATTTACATCAACACCCATCACCATCATCATCGTCGTAATCCGGGCGAAATGCAGCGCAAACACAAAGACAACATACGGAACCATGAATTTAGGTGAACGACGGGATCATGCTCTCTCTCTCTCTTTTTTAACTAGGTCTATCTTTTGAGAGATAATTGAACCATCGACAAAATTAAACAAAATGGAAGCGTCGAAAATGTCACACTTTCATTTACCTTTTTTTATTTCGTATTTTTTACGAGCAGGTCAATTGCAAATCAAACGAAAAGAATAACGGAAATCGCAAAACTGAATGAGTCACGAGAAAGTAAACAACGCATGTAATTTTCAAAATGTATTTGCGATTTAAAGGAAAGAGTAACGAACTTAAAAGAATTTCAACGAAACAAAAATATTTATATAAACATACATCAATGTACATTTGCGTAACATTGAAATATAAATGCATAAATAATATTTGAAAATAACTTATTTGCTGAACTTAAATAAAATGGCATTTATAACAGTTCAATCTACACCTATTAAAAGAGCATCACATATTTCAAAGTTGTCTTTTCACATGAAAAATAGATATATGGTTTGTTTGCCACTTATTAATTCTTCTTCAAGACGTTTTTTTTATATTTTAATATATGTATTTCTTCAATCTATTTTTAGATGAAAAATATTGCGAAGAAAAGTTTTCATATAACTGTATTAAGTCTATAGCAAAGAAAAAAAAACATAACTTTTATAACTGCCTCGAATAGCTAACATTCTTATCTGTTGAAAGATTAAAAAGAGTATTCTAATGTAATTAATATAAGAAATTTAGTGCCTCCAATAAGTTATGTGTTTGCTTTGTGTAAAATCTATTTTCGGACTGACGCACAAGCTGTCTCTTCAGAATCGTGTTTGGCGCGCGATCGAAAATAGATGCGTTCGTTGTTTACGAATACTTTTTGCGGAGGGCCCCATCTCTCCGACTCTCTCGTGCTCGTGGTCGAGAGTTCACTCGTACAAGCGCATACGCTCGCGCGCAAAAAATATTCCTTTTCAAGCGGCATATACAGATATCCCTTTTAATCATTTCGAGCAGAACGACGCCTGCTAAATTGTTCGCTCGATGTTGAGCACAGCACGTAAATTTTAGTACACACACAGCTTTCTAGGGCTGGTTAATATAAAACGAGAATTTTGCCAAAAAGCAAAAATTTATATATGCATATTGAAATCAACGAGCGTCCATGCATCACAATCCTAATACCTAATAGGGTTAGTCGTTCTCACTATTATGATTGAAAAAGAATGAGGGTTTTAGTTAGAATAATGAAAAATTATGATTGAAAATCTATCGTTCCATGTTTAGTCAAAAACGTCAGTCGAAATTATACATGCGGCAAGCAGCAAGTTTATATAATGCATGATCGCTTTATTTCTGATACTTTTTGTTTTAGTATGCCAAGTGAAAGACACACGAATATAAAGATATGAATCGAGCATGAAATATATTGCCACATAAATTTCTCTTGTGATTTTGTCCCCCAAACTAAATGAAGATCAATCGATTGTCAAAGATTTTTGACAATAATTTACAGTTCACGACATGTGCCTGAAAATATTTGTGATTGTAATTACGTATCCTTGTCTGCAACACTCAGGAATGAAAAGTCGTGTAACAGTTTCGGTACGAACTACTAACATTATATTCTAAATAGTGTCAGATAACCTTGGAAAGACCATGTTGAAGCATGTAGTTTGTACTAGGCATATATCAGGCTTGTAGACTTTTAATGTTTGAACGTTTGTTGCAGATAATGAATGGAGACGTTACAGGCGAAGCCGAAATTGTAAAGAAAACATAAACAACCTCTAGCAAGTTCCTATATTGAAAGAGAAATATGTTGATTCAGTTCAAATTCAGTTTATTATCTGGACCAAACCCGAAATTGTAATATTTCGTTTAATGAAACTGTAAACTGACAAAGTCTTTCTTTGTCTTAGCTCTCTGCTTTTTTGTGAGTCGTTTTATTTGGTTAGAAAATCTCATTATTACAATAAGTAGCAAACAATTGGCATTATAATTATTTTTAAATTAAGTAGATTTGCTTTAAACAAAAAAATATTGAATGTTAGAAAAATAAATTATAAAATGGATTTAAAATACAAATTATAAAATATTTACAATTTTATTATTACATAATATATTATACAATAATAAAGCCAAAAAATTTTGTAATGTTTTAATGCCAAGATATTTTATAAAACAGTCTTTATAAAACCAAGTACACATTAAAAAAATGTTACAATACTTTACAAAATTTCAACGAGATGTTCTAGCCATGATGTATGATTAATAATGTACCCAAAAAAAGAAAAATTAAAAATAACACTGCAAAAATCGATTATGAATATTAATACCACTCGCTGAAAAAAATGAGAGCAGCGGTTGCATATGTGGCGCATATGGTAACAGATGGTAACAGCGATAAAAGCCGACGACGCTATACAGTGTCGTGATGAATGAGAGTTCGTGTGAGTGTAACTCGAATAGTAGTTTTAGGGAGGAGAAAAAGGTAGCACATGAAACGAACGGCACATTGTCCAAAAAGATAATTATACGATACCCTGTCTTTGTACGTGTCTTCACATTCTTTCTGAAAACAAAGTGAATCATTGAAAAAATCTATAGTTTTCAGTCCTTAAATTTTTTTTTGTAATCTTTATATTTTATTCAAAGTTTAAAGCAATCCTCTTGTTTTGTTTCTTAATCGATTCACTATGTAATAAATGGAATAAGTTAATGGCATCATTCAACGGTAACAATAATATTTATAAATAGTACAAATATTATATACTGAAAATGATTAAGCGACCATAGATCTTACACAAAAACCAAGTTTGTTATAGTACGACATTTTTGAAGTCATATTAACCCTGCACCACTGTTATTGTTTTATTGGAAAAAGAGAAAAGGATAGAGAAAAAGAAAAAGATACGAAGATAATTTATAGTTGAAAGATTCGTATTTAACAGAAATTAATAAACAAATAATATAAAAAAATATTTGTTTCTACATTAGTACTCGTATGTTTTTTACTTTATATCACAAAAAGATAATCAAATAATACAATAATACTTTACGCTAAAGTAACAAAATATATGCTCTTGTCTAGAAAAATTGTCATTATTTATTCACTTACCTCTCTTATAGTAAGGGTGTGTGACATCATTTGAATATTCATTTGTGACTGACTTGTCGGCAAAGTATCAGTTGATCGTGATTTGACCAGTGATTTAGACCCTGATACTACATTTCGACTTTTTAAATTCATTTCAATGCTAATGAATACTCTTGATATGTAAGCTGAACTCAATCCACGAATACCAAATGCAGTACGCAGAAATTTTGCTGGAGTCACCTGAAATTCGAAAAAAGTTTCTATAATTAGACAGTATCAAATTGTCTAACAGTTTTATAAAAAATTTAAAAACTTTACTTTCAAATTAAAAAGCAACAATCACTGAAAATAATCTTGTTATTTATTATAAAATTGCAATTATTGTGAAAACTCATTATCTTATCTGTAAAAGTATTATTTGAATAAAAAAAACTATACTTACAGGTATTTGTCTACAAAACTTTGAGAGGGCTGCATCTATACCATTTTTGTTGATTTCAGCCATCCACTCCGAATTTTGTGACGATGAATGTTTATAGAACAGTAAAATTATAGCCATAGCTACCCTATAGAAGACCTGCACAAAAATTCATTTATTAATGAATGATGGTAATATACAATATTACACAATTTAAAATATTTTTCATTTGTTTTTACGAACTTTGATGCCTTCATGCAAAAAACAGTCCATAACTCTGACTAGATGTTGAAACGGGAGTAATTGTAGAATCCACCAGATCCAATCTTGGTAGATTCTTTCTGCTCTCGATACTGAACAGTGTCTAGCTAAATGTACTGCAGCAGATTTCTGTAATAAAATAATAAAAAATAATTAAAACAAAATAATTTTTAATAATAAATGTATAAACATTAATTTTTCAACATAGTTTTTGTATAGTGTTTTAAGATCAAAATTAATGAATACATACCACATGCTTTTTTGTGATTTGTTCTACAGTTTTCCATGTTACTTCATACAGAAGCTTTGTTTGTGTGATGAACATTTTCTTTTTAGATGCTACTAAAGCTTGTACACAATGATAACATTGTTCCTCTGGAATGTTATAAAAAATATATATAAATTTGTATTGTTCCTTAAAACTTTAGTGAATTTAAAAAAAATGACTGACAAACCTGGCATGAAATGCAGAAGAAGAGCAGTTATAGGATAAAGTGATGGACTATAAGTTATGTCTGGACATGCATAACCTAAGACTGAAACAATTCTATCGGCAACACTTCTACCTTTACGTGTCAAGTTATATGATAAACAGTGAGTACTGTCAACAAATGGTGGCAACATAATTGATTGCTCTGGCAATTCTGTAAAAAAATTATAATTTTATTTAAGTTAATATATTAAAAATATTTGAAAATATTATTAAATATGCAAAAGGTAAGATTAAATTTTTAATTTAATAAATTATATTTATATCAAAACATTGCAGCTACAGAGGTTTAATATTGTTAAAGTGCATAAATTATGAAAAACTTCTAAAAAATTATTGTTAAAGTAAAATAGAATCATAAATAAATGTTGCGTGAACTCTGCTCAAGTAAGTAATGCAATATGTTTTATCATTGTATTAATATAAAAAATATATAGGTAGAAGAATGATGTGAGTTTAACTAACCTGTAGTTCCTAAAACTTGGCCCACCATATCCCAGTAATAACCATCCATAGTATTATTGCCCTTGGAGTGCTGAGCAATGAGTGCCGGCCATAGCTGAGTCCTAATACCATTATTGAGTGGCCAGGCATTCTCCCTTAAGATGAGCTTCACCTCTCGCACTCTATCTGCCTGAAGAAGTGCATTAATCTCTTTGAAGGTTTTGAGGGTTTGCTTCTTACTTGTTGGTGACTCAGGCTGAATAATAATGTTGGTAGTGTCGACGTGTGGTGGGAAGACATCGTCAATGTCAACATTGCTTTCCTCCTCGAGTGCCGATAACATATTTGGTGGATTGTCCATAGAACAGGGAGACTGCGTGACCAACATGGCAGCAGCACTACGGAGCCAGATTATCCATGCTCCAAGCTGGTGGCATTGTGGATAATTGCAATTTACGTAATTTCCTTGGAACTTTCAATGTTCATCTGAAAAGAATAAAAGATTTTTAAACACAGTATAGAGACTATAGAAAGCTCAATTTTGCTTTGGCTTGCAAAATGAAGAATTATTTTGCCTTTTCTTAGAACAAGACAACTCATACTTCTGGAACACCAAGGTTGGTAGTATGAAGCACCACTCACAATCTGATCAAATTAGTGCTCCGGAGATGAGATACTATCCTTGTCAGTAAGAAGTGTACCTAATGTCATTCACATTAATTCTAAAATCAAGCCAATTGTGCAGACTTATGGTTATGACTAGACTTTATTTTGTGTAATATTTTCATAAGATACCTATTTTTAAATTTCTAGTTTTTTGTAAATAAATGTTTTTTAAAGAAAACTATTGCATCTATGTTTGAAAAATACATCACTTGTTTGTATTTTTATATTTTCTTCATAATAACAGTTTTCATAAATAAAAGAAAGAAATAAAAATACATGCTTATTTATATTTCAATAAAAATTAAAACTGTTTATTAAAATTCATGTAATAATCCACATATTTAGTATATAAATCAAGAAAATGTGTATCAAGAAAATCTTGGCTCCTCACAAATTATTTACTGTAGAGATAAGATGTTTTTGTATTTAATAACAATTTATTGATGACATGATCAAATAGATAGAAATTATGATACTTGTAGGATAATATTTTTAGTTCTAATTTTTTTGCATTTTTGTATATAAAAACCTTATATGAGCAAATTTTATATTTTGCATTACAGAGACTTTATTTAAGTCAATTCTAAGTATTAAAATTCCTGCATTAAGCTTCATACTTGTGTGCTTCTGCATGCATATATATTGATAAGCTTATAAGAGTTGAAATTTGTTGTTTTTAAATGTAATACTTTTATAGCATCACATGATCTGCAGGATACCTTATGCATGTTTCAGATAAATATTATCATACCAGTATACCATTCAAACCACTTGAGGATATAAATACACTTCACCAAAATCTAATGCAGAGCAGCAGTTATGCCATTATAAAATATCGAAGATTCATTTTAACAACCATGTGGCTCTTCTTTGAATAATAAAAGCAACTTCCCTATCTTTGACATTCAAGTGAACTTGCAAACTATGCGATGACATACGTTTAACTCTTAAAAAACTAAAATTTGAACTGAGTCGTGTATTCCAAGAACTAAAATAATATTTTTAGTTCATGAACATGTTCTAATTTTTGTTTTATAATAGTAACGATCTATTCCTTGTATCAGAATAATATTTAATGTATGTTTCATAAGTCAATTAAATTGTTTCTAAATCCTGATTCACATGAACTAGTTTCTGCTTTATAAATTATCAATGACTACAATATAAAAGTATATTAAAAAAGACTTTAAATTTTCAACAATTATGAAATTATTTATTTGATTATTGAAAATATTAAGTACAGACTTTAAAGGTATTTATATCTTTATTTTGAATTAATTATTCTGATTCCAAATACCATTTATTAGGTATATTAATTATATACTTAAATAGATTGTCATCTACTTTTATACATTAATGATAATTTTAGTAAGTAAACTGATTTCATCATCTTAATCATTCAATGACCTTACTCATCCATGCAATAAATGTAATCAAAGAAGTTTTTATTAATTAATATATTTTTTAAGTAATATATTGGATTTCTAAAAAAGGAATTAAAAAATTAGTTTTCAATCAATCCAAAAGTTAAATTAGGTCAACAATTTACAATCAATTTTTGTGTGAATCTCTACATAATTAGCTAGTTTATATTTAAGGTCATAAAATTAATATTTCATTTAGAAACTGGTAGTCTATTAGGTATAAAATTATAAATGAGAAATCTATAGTAGTGCAGAATAAGTAGTTTTTGTTTTTTATACAAAGAACTTTTTACTACTATTCTCATAGCATCCAAAAGTAACTTTATGGTAAATATGTAAATAAATAAAAAAGCTAGTCAAGCAGAAGCACAAAGAAGACAGAGGATGAGAGAAGGAAAATACGAAAGCTTAAAATCATAAATAAATGATACCCCCCTTTACATCAGAACGAAAAGCGCTAAATTAGATCGATTCGTCTATAAACAAGCCTATGTACGTATGACGTGCGCGAAAACTCGCGGGTAATCTTTAATCGATCGAGAAGAACTTAGAGTGGACGTGCACACTCACACACACACACACACGTGCACTCATAGAAACTTTAATATATATATGTATACACGTATGTAAACCCTAAGCAGAAATCGTTTGTCTTGTGGGATTCTAGTTCCGTAGAGCGAACTAACCTTAAAAAAACACCGACTATATTTCTGCCTAATTAACGAAAATATTTGCCAAGGGGCTCGTTCCAGTCCCGAACGTACTCCCGATTATTTGAACTATCGACCAGGCATGAAAGTAAGTGAATGTCACACCTGAAGTGTCATCACTTCAGTGAATCACGTAATAATTATGCTTCTTTGCGACTTATTGTGCAGCTGCAGCCACTCCTGGAGAGAGACGACGGTGCAATAAACAAGTGAATAGGTTAGGTGCTGTCGATTATTAGAGTTTGGTTAGACATAACAGCCCCGACCATAAACATTTCGAACCTTCGGCCAATCACAGCTCGGTATTCATACTTAGAAACGCCCAAAAATTTGTGCGAGTATATACCTGCTCCGATATCGAGCGAGTCTTAATCATCTGATTGCAGCAGTTTAAAAAACACTTGACATCTTTCACTTGGATGGCACGAGTTGACGGGAACGAGATTCACTCTCGACTGAGCACTTACACGCTGTGAATATCGCTGCTCAGAGGAAAGGGTTAAACGCAAAGCACTGCTCAGTTTTAACGGGAAGCGACCGAGTCACGTCTGCATGTATCCCACAGGTGATGCGCGAATTCGCGCGAGGTAGGGCGTAGCCTTGCAGAGCGCGGTCACGTACGAGAGTAAGGGCTCGACAGGCGCAAGTGTCAAACTATACGTACAGACGCGCGCGCCTCACTAGCTCGCTCTTTCTCTTGCTCACTCACTCTCACGAAAAAAGCCAGGAGTCACGTACTCTGTAAAAGGTCCGCTCTCTCTCTCTCTCTCTCTCTCTCTCTCTCTCTCTCTCTCTCTCTCTCGCGCGCGCGCGCGCAAGCGAGCGAGGTGTAGCACAGTAGCAGTAGCAGCGGCGGCGGCGGCAGCACAGCCTCAGTAGCAGACTCTCAGAAGCTGGTGGCATAGGGCATAGCCTCTCTCGCCACAGATCGATATCGAGGTGACAGTCCGAAATTTTTTTCTCCCTCCACCGCTCGGCCGCGCATACCACCTGCACACGCGCGCGCTACGGAAAGTGAGAAAGAGAGGGAGACGGAGAGATCTTTCTCTTCGTGAAAACCCTCCGTGCGCGTGCAAGAGAGAAAGAGGGAGGGAGACGGAGGAGAGAAGTAACCCCACCCTCCGGAGCTCTCCTTTAAATCGCTCTCCGCTCTGGAAACGAGCTAACAGCCGAGGAAGGGAGAGGAACGATATATATCTGTCAAATGTCTGCGTTCTCTGCTCGCGTGCTCTCTCCCTCTCCTTTATCTCTTCTCGTTCCGTTTTTTCGGCTGTTACCGACACGTAAACAACGCGCGGTGCTGCCGCTGCTGCTCTGTTGCTGCGGCCGTCCAATATATCGTACGATCGTAAGCAAGTGCGCGCGCTTTTTTCGTAATTCAATTAATCGCCGAAGGCTCCTTTTCATGCGCGCGTACCTTAGGCCTACTAAATATTCGCTAACCTAAATATAGAGCGTTGCACGTCGGGGCCTCCGGGGGGCCGGCACTAAGTAGCGCGGGAATCGTGAGAAGGTGCATCACGACACTTGTACGGCTTAAATTTGCTATCGCTTTCAGATGAGAAGTTATAAAGGACACATAAGAATTGCTCCGCAGCGCGGCCGGCTTTTTGCCCGTTACGAAATCAATCGCGCGAGAGCGGCTTTTTTGCACGCGCCGTCCGGATAGGTAAGTATGTAGAGAGCACGGCCGGTACCTATTATCGATTCGAAAAATCTACGCGAAAGAGCAAAATTCTGCTCCAGGCTGAGGAAAAGAGGCCTTCCGCGTCGGAGGCTTTTTGCGCCCGCTCGGTTGCTCGCACGCTCGATATAAATCAGCGGTTCGACACGGTTCGTTCATCGCTTGCGGCCGCGGAAAAACTCCGGCGCGCGTGAGCAGACTCCTTTATTTATAAGAGCGCTCTCGCTTGGGGCTCCGCTGCCACTCCGGGGGAAAATGAGGATAACAAGTGCAAGGCGGTGCATGGCCACAGATTCGCAGAGTGCAAGAGGCGGGTGCAGCGAAGAGAGTAGAGCGACGGAAAATAAATGCGTATACTCACTGCAAGTCGTTCGTGAATGCGTGCGTGGAGGGCCGACCGGGCATAGCAGTCGACTCCTGCCGACGGCGACGACGGTGGTGGTGATAGTAGCCTCGCGTGAGCAGCAGCAGCGCCGACGTCTTGACGATGTTTCGCGGCCTCCGCCGTCTCAGTTACGTGCATGAAAGCCGCGTCGTCCCCGTCCTCGTAGTCGCTGTCCAGCCCCTTCCGCTTCTTCCTCTTCTGCTTCTGTTCGCGGCCGTGGAAAGGCGAAAATCTTCTGCTCGCCGCCCGCAGGAGGGAGAAAACTAGCTGTCGCTGCCGCCGTCGTCGTGATCGTCTGTGTTACACACTCCCCCTGTGTGGGTAGTGGAGCTCGAGCGAAGCACTTAGCACGTTTCGGCACTTGTACACATGTATAGAGCCGTGTGGCTGTACGCGTACGTGTGCAAGTATATGTACGTGCGCGCGCTCGATCACTGGAGTAGTAGTGGATCTGCGTAAGAGAGAGAGGGAGAGAAAGAGAGAACGTGTGAGAAACAGCGACTGCGGGAGTGCGACGGAAAACTTGGCCGAGTTGAAAATAGAGAGAAGGAAGAAAGAACAAAGAGCGCGGGTGCGAAGAAGAGAAAGAGAGCGAGCGAGCAGCGCGAGAGAGAAAAGAGGGGAAACAAAACACGAGAGAGATGGAGCTCACCGAGAGCGAGTGCGGATCAAGAGAAAATTATAGGAGAGCGTGAAAAGGGAGAGACGGAGACAAACGTTGATGATGATAGTGGACGTCCGGATAGCACGGTTCGAGCCGTCTCTCTAGCGCGGCGTTCGATGCGCGCGTGCGCCAATCGCAGTGTGTGCATGCGGTCACGAGAGACCGACGGAGGGAATGTCGTCGTCGTCGTTGCTCGTATCACCTGCCCTTCGCCTTTACTTACTAGGTACTGTCGCGACCCGCGACTCTCGAGTCGATAAAGCGCGTATCGCGCGATACGTCGCGTGCGCGGTCTGCCGAGTCCCTCCCCCTCCCTCACTTTCCACTCCTCACTGGCACGCACACGTGCAGCAGCAGCTTCTCCAAGACGCTTGTCCGTACCTTCTGATGCACTCGTGGTTCCTGTCGCGTGCACTCGCTGTATCGTCGTCTCCGGGCGATCTTCAGAGCCGCAGTACGCTTAGATCAGTCACCGCGCGCTCGCGCCGTGCCGTACACTAGCCAGCCACTACCTATAGCGTGTGCGAGCCCGCACGATAAACACCACGCACGGGGTAGGGAGTGAGCGAGACAGGCGCAGAGTTCCCGCTCGCTTAAGTCTATAAGTGTGCTACACTGGTGTAGTTCCAGCCGCTGCTCCGTATGCCTCCGGCCGCCGCACTTTTTTCCCTTTCTCGGTGCAAACTGGCGCGGTGCGCGCGCCTCCTTTATCTCTCTCTCCCTCTCTCCGGGCTTTCGCGCACACCTTATACCTATATACCTATATGTGTAATAACGCTACTATTCGCTCGTGCCGATGCGATTCCCGGGGGCAGGGGAGTGCGCGAGCGCCGACCGCCGAGAAACAACGGGCCGTTCGGGTTCGTGGATCACGTGACCCGTTCGCGAAGCGATCCTACGTCTTTGTCAGTGTGTGATGCCCGAACACGGATGAAAATGAGACATGACCGCAGGGAGCACCATAAGACCATATAACGATGATTCAAATTCTGCCACTTTTATTTACGCTAATAATTTTAACTACTCGAGTCGAATCGATTTTAAGACCCGTCATAAAAGTGGTTGATTGTTTACCAATTGGAAGTTAGTTATATTAGCAGAAATTTATTATTTTTTACATAAGAGACAGTGATCCAGAACTACATAAAAATATATAAATTCAAAACTTCCTATTGGATACTCTTAAGCTCCTTCTACAGTTGTAACTCTATACTTGCAAGCTCCCAGTTTATGTGATGCTGGAGCGCCTTTTGTAGATTCTTGCTTCGTATTTTCATTTTATAATTTTGTTCAATAATTTTAAATGCATTATACAGAGTATATTTATAGAACAACTCTTTAAGAAATAGATAATTAAAATTTCAAATGAACCCTTTCGTACCGGGACCCTTTCACTATAATTGTGAAGGCTTCAACTAAAATCAATCTATAGTTTTTTTTTCAAAAGTGTCGATAAGTACTAGTTTTCAAGTGGGTGCTGGAAAATCCATACTACGATGCCCCGCCAAC
>UXGD01001784.1:0-31249 GCA_900474315.1 Torymus auratus
ACTCGCTTCGCTCGTGCGAAAAACGTCACATGAGCTAAATAATCACCTTCCGCACCCGTGTCGAAATGTACTATTACCTTTGTATGAGTAATTACAAGTGTTTGATTCCACTTTCTACGAAACTCGTTAACTTTTGGGCGTTCTGACATCAAAATATTGATTTTATAAAGTTCTCTCAATTATAAAACTGGAAATTATAACAACTTTCAAGAAAAACTCAAATTAAATCTTAACAAATTCAGCCGAACGTTTTACAAAACGAAAGCATCTATGTATTTAAATCTTAATCTCGTTCAAAAATATATACACATAGTCTTCGAATTCGTCGTCCGCTAACGCTTAACCAAAAGCTAAGATTCACAAGTACTTATATCACAATAACGTTTCTAACTCGTGACTTTCGAATCAACTCATTCTGTATCAGCTTATCACCCACACAAGTACACATAAACCTTGTACATAGTCGTAACAAAAATAATCTTATGAAAGAGAAGATAAACCTATACTCGCACACACTTTTTTACACTAGACGGAACCGGTAGTAATAGTAGCAGTAGCAGTAGGTGTAGCGTTGATAATAGTAGCCGTAGTAGTAGGTGTAGCGGTGGTAATAGTAGCCGTAGTAGTAGGTGTAGCGGTGGTAATAGTAGCCGTAGGAGTAGGTATAGCGGTGGTAATAGTAGCAGTAGTAGTAGGTGTGGTGGTGGTAATAGTAGCAACAGCAGCAGTGGTGGGTAGCTGCCTGTGTTCCGTCATAGACATCCTGTTCACCTCGGTCTGTATGCTATCGAAGAAGTTGGTGAGTAAGACCGGCGGCGGTGGATCTCCAGCGTCAGGATGCTTGCGCTTCCAGTGCAACATCATGGAGGAACGTTGCGTGAAGGTGAATCCGCAGACATTGCACATGTAAGGCTTGAGCTTGGCGTGAATGAGATAGTGCACCCTGAGCGTGGCCGTGCAGGCGAAAGCCTTGCCGCAGACCGAGCAGAGATGCCTCTTATCGACCATGTGCACGCGCTTCTTGTGCCGGGTGACATAGTACTTCTTGCTGAACTTAAGGTCGCACTCGTCGCAGCCGTACAGCTGCTCGTGCGATTTCATGTGAAGGTCAAGGTTCTCCTGCGTCATTAGCTTCTGATGGCAGCGCGTGCAGCGGAAGTTGTAAGTATTGACATGGACCACGCGTCGATGTTTGTTCAATGAATCTTGGCTGGTGTACATGCGCCCGCAGACGTCGCACATGTGCTCAAGGGCGCTGTGCCTGCCGAGATGAAACTTGAGGTCCGACTTCATCTTGAAGCGTTTCTTGCAGTAGTCGCACTCATAGTTGTACTCGTTCGAGTGCTTGCGTATCTCGTGCGCCTTGAGATAGTACTTGGATTTGGTCCGGTAGTCGCACTTGTCGCAGCAGGCCAGGAAGTCCGAGCTGTTCTCGCGATGCTGGTACGAGTGCACTTCGTACTGGAACTTAGTTTTAAAGATTTTGTCGCACTCCTCGCACTTGAAGGTCTGGCGTGCCGTGTGCAGATTCCTTATATGGTTAGTGACTTTGTTACGATCACTGAAGTACTTATGGCAAACCTTGCATACAAAATCACCGTTTTTCAACTTCTTGTACCTTTTTAGTTTTGCAGGCTCTTTGACCTTCTCGGGGTTCTCCTGCTCATTCTCAGGCACCTCTTTGACTTTTTTTTTTTCGATCTTCTTTTTCTTCGCCGATGGCTCTACACTCACTGCTGTCTCCAGATTGACGTTCTCTTTCAATAGCGACGGCACTGGGAGTTGATGCTTGCGCGGCCTGCCCCGTTTCCTCTTTGGCAGCGTGTCTGGTTTTGTTATGGTCAGATCCACTATCTTTCGCGGCCTGCCTCGTTTTCGGGGAATAGCCGCTATCTTAATCTCCTCTATTTCGATCTCCTCGTGCTCCTGTTGCTGCAGCTGCTGTGGTTTTTCTTTCTCGCTGATAATGTTTTCGTCGGCGAGCTCCAGGGCTGTGCGAATTCGTAACCTCGAGATGATGCTGTGTTTGCGTGACCAGCGCGCTGGGAAGTTCCTCCTAAAACACAAAGGGCACGTGTTAGTCGCGGGTGGGCTAATCATAGCTGTAGTAGTCTGTACTGGTTAGTTACTGCGGTAATCGGGAATGGCAGCGATGGTAAGAAGGTATACTAAATTATTAGTAGCGGAGATTGAACATTGAAATGATTTTATTGAAAAAACATCAACTTAGAACTACAGAGATACAATAAATTATTATGATTATAATTTTTCTTTCTTTTTTTTTTCTTTAATGTAGAACGAAAGTAACTAGGAACATGTAACACTCGAATAAATAAATCTTGTGATTGTTAATGAGATTGAACATTTCTGGTGAACGATGACGCGCAAAGGTACTTGTGTAGTATAGCGATCAAGGAAAAACAGTGTCACAGCATCAATCTGAAACAAGCACACATTGTTATTAACTAAACTTCCACAACTTCAACTTTCAAACCAACGAGCCGTATACTCACAGGGATTATCCAGGACTCTGCCACGGTAATCGAAGAACTGACTGATCTCGACGGGCGGCGGCGGTGGCAAATCCGCGTGTTTTGCCTTCCAGTGTATCATGAGCGCCGATCTCTGCGAGTACCCAATGTCGCACAAATAACACACGTAAGGCTTAATGCCCTTGTGCGACAGCGCGTGGATCTTCATCGTGTTCTGGAGGGCGAAGCCGCGTCCGCACTCGGGACAGAGATAAGGTCGCTCGCCCGTGTGCACGCGCTCGTGCTTACGGAGATGCTCGCGCGATGAGATGCGCTTCGAGCAGACCGAGCAGGCGTAGCCACTGCCGTCGCGCTCGTGCTGCGGTAGGTGTTCACGGAGAAGCTTGCTATGAAGGAAGACAAGGTCACAGTGCTCGCAGGGATAGAGCTCGCCGATACCCTGGAATCAGAGGTAAATATACGATTTAATAATAATCGATCGGTGTTACAAGAAGCCGAATGAAGAAAAATATGGCTAAACTTACGTTCAAGTTCTTGTGAGAATTTTCGAGATGTTTCGTCAGCTCCTCCTTCGACGCAGCCACGGCTTTGCACTTGTAGCAAGGGTACCTCGGCTGCGGTCGCTTTCCGCCCGTCTTAGTTTCGTGGGCGTACCTTGCCTTCTGTGTTTTGAAACACTTGCCGCAACAGTTACACACGTGGCTATAGCGCAGAGCGTGTTTCCTCAGCACGTGAAATTTCATCAGTTCGTCGTCGCTGCTCTTGTGTTCGCATTTATCGCACTTGACCATCACCTTCACATCCATTACGTCGGCGTGCTTGCGCTTCACGTGAGTCTTCAGTGCGGCCTGGTTTACGTGAGTCTTGACGCAGTGAGGACACTCGAGGCCGCGGTCACGGGCGTGCGCGCGTAATAGGTGTCTGATTATTAAAGTCTTGTCAGCGGCTGAACATTTACAGAGGTGGCAGTAGAACGACTGTTTGACGTTGTAATAGAGATCCGACTTAGAGATGAGGTCCTCGTGGTCTTCGTCGTCACCGTCGGATTCAGAGTCGGTGGGTGACTCTTTGGGTGAATTGCGCAGCGAGCGTTTTTTGGATGGTGGTGAGGATGAGTATGAGTCGTCGGAGATTTTGCGTTTTATCGCCGACTTACGTAGCTTTTCTAAGCGATCCGAAAGAGGCGTGTCGTCGTCCGATTTTAGCGGGTCACTGTAATGGTGCATTGATTGTGTTAAATGGAAAAATGTTATATTTACAGAAAAAAAAAAACAAAAAAACAAAAAAATTAAACTCAAAACAAAGATGGATGATTTTGAAAAAGCATGTAGTAAAAAATAACTTTAATGAAAATGGTAGCAAAAAGTATATAATTTATTAATTTTCAAATGATATAAATAATGAGAAAAGCAAATAAAAAACGAAAATTTCCCATAGGTGACGTGCCTGCATTTGTCTCCATCCACGAACGGCGCTGATGCTTTGTCCTTATTCCCGGTGTCGGCTTCGTTTATCTGCAGCTTCTTAGAATCGCCAACGCTGGCTGCGACTTCTTTGCAATCTTGCATCTTTCGTCTAACCAAATTAACCGCTTTACTAAGCAGGGCGCTAATCAAGCCTAATAAAGAAATTATCGACTCGTTTAACAGAGCTTTGGCAATCACGCTTTCTACTCTGATTCTTTCTTCGGAGAGTTTAGCTAAACAGTGCGTAGAGTGTAGGTTGCAATTGTTTTTTTTTTTTCAAGATTCATTAGATGAAAGATTGTTTTGTTTGTTGACGCGAAAAAAAGAAGTTAAAATTTATTTTGTGCAATGACGAGATGCGCGGTAATAAATCGATAATTAGATAAAATAATATCACGAGACGTAACCTATACGGCGCGCAGTTATCGCGTGATATAAACAGGTTTTTAGGGTTAAAATAATTTAAGCTTTCGAAAGTATTTTATGCGTAAAAAATTTAAAGATAACGTTAAAAATTACATATTAAAACTTATATCAAAATTCTAAAACAATTGGGATAGCTTCAACTCAATTTTCTTAAAAACTTCGGTTTTGATAAATTTCTCTTTTTGCAGTAATAACCAGAAACAATGAGAAAAAAAAACTTTATACGGACCTTTAAGTACACTTAGAACCTTCGTATCTGAAAACAGTTATGGCCAACAAAAAAATGATCCCCGTCAGGGCTTATAAGATGCTGAATCAACAAAAACACTAACAAAAATGACGGTTGCGTCTATACGCGTGACGCCGGGACGCGCCTTCTCTTGCGGTTGCGCTTCTACTAAATATAGTACTACAACAGTGGAAGCTCAATGCTGCCCTCTACAACGGATTCTACTATATATAGTAGTGTATTATCACGAAAGAATTACATTCAATCATGAAATCTAATACCCTGAATCATATAAAATTTTATTTATATTCTCTTTTAAATATAATAAATAGATTGAATTTCCGATTAAATCAGATTATCATTATTAGTTGCAGATTCTCATATTATCTTTTAGATATAATAAATAGATTCATTTTAGATTAAATCTCATTATCATTATTAGTTTCAGATTCTAATATTATCTTTTAAATATAATAAATAGATTCATTTTAGATTAAATCTCATTATCATTATTAGTTTCAGATTCTCATATCATCTTTAAAATATAATAATAAATAGGTATGATTTAAGATCAAATCTTATCATCATTAGCTTCAGGTCACCTAGTCTAGATAAATACTTAGGACGAATATCACGCATTATTAAATTGGCACTCTGGGACGAAATATATATCCTTTCATTTGTTTGGCAAAATGAAAAGAACATTTGTTATAAGTACAGAATCCTAAACCTATACGTATAATACTTTTGAACATCTAACACAACCGATATCACTCATCATTATTGATTCTTTTCTTTCGCCTCCCTTTCTTTCCCTCCTCGAGGCTTTCCAACACATCTTTTAGCCGCACGGGCGGTGGTGGCACGGTCTCTCTGGGATGCTTTTTCTTCCAGTGCGACATCATTGGCGTCCTCTGAGTGAACTGCATGCCACATACGGTACAT
This sequence comes from Torymus auratus, assembly GCA_900474315.1. NCBI lineage: Eukaryota > Metazoa > Arthropoda > Insecta > Hymenoptera > Torymidae > Torymus > Torymus auratus. The sequence goes on from UXGD01001784.1 coordinate 5,559, forward strand.
TGATACGGCCTCACGCCGGCGTGCGTCAGCAAGTGCACCTTCAGCGTGGCAAGATCAGCAAGAAATTTGCCGCAGTGGGTACACTTGTGGGACATCTCCTTTGTGTGTACGTTACGATGCTTCATCAGATTCTGCTTGTTAGGGAATTCCACGCCGCATTCATCACACTCGAACTTTCGGCTATGCAGCTTACTGTGCTTCTTGAGGCTCTCGGCTGTCGCGAGTTTTCTCTTGCACACCGAGCACTGGTATTGGAACATATTCAGATGCAATCTTCTGTGAGTCCTCAGCAGGTGCTCACCCCGGTATAGCTTGCCACAGATATCGCACATAAACCTGGCGCCGTAATGCGTGCTGATGTGATTCATCATTTCCTTCTTGCTCTTGAACTGACGGCTGCATATGTCGCAGGTGAAGCGGTACTCGTCCGTGTGCACGCGGTAATGGTGGCAGCGCATCGCCGCCGAGTTCGTAGTTTTGTAGTCGCACTTTTCGCACTCGTAGAGCTTGTTGTTCACGTGGATCAGTTGGATGTGCAGCTGGAGGGACTGTTTGCGCTTGAAGGACTTGTCGCAGATGGTGCATTTGAAGGGCCGGAGGTGGCTGTGCTGGCCGTAGATGTGTCCGAGAATGGCAGTCTGACCAATCCGAACGATTTGGCAGATGTTGCAGCGATATCGCTTGCGGTCGATCTTCGTGAAGGTCTCGGTTACCTCCTGTGGTTGCTCGTCGGAATCGGAATCGACGGTTACTGTCAACGTTGGCGAAGGTGTCTTCGAACAGACCTGAAGAGCTGGTGATTCCTCCATCTCTATGTCATTGGTAACGTCCAAGTCTAAAAGTTCATTCAGCTCGAATATAGGATCAATAACCTGCATACTCTCAATATCCGAGTCGTCTTCAGGCTCGACGGCGACATTTCGCATCCGTTCCTCAACGCTCATCTCTTGCTACGGTTGCTCTGCCACCTGAGCTACCACTGCACTCTTCGGTTGTTTCTTCAATTCTATCTTCACACAGTCACCCGACACATGCACCTGGGATAATATCAGCTGCGACTGCTGCGGCTGCACCACCACCAATCCCTGGGGCTGCTGCACTAGCAGCACGAAAGAATCTGAGCATTGTGTCTGCTGATGCAGAAGCGCCAGGGGCAGCTGTTCCGTCACTCCCTTCACTGGCTCTCGACCGGGACTTATCATCTGTTCTTTAGTTTGCGACCCACCAGCCTCCTGTACTCTGACGATTATCAGATTCTCCTCGGATTTTCCGGCCTGCGTCCTAGAACACAAATTCAGTTGGTTAAGACTATCGCGCTCTATACTACTCACGGTTTTCATAGGGGTAACGATCACGACTACCTACGTGCTATACACTCTGTACAAACATCTTCTTTCTCAACAACAACAACAAAAACACATGCTGTCATTATCTAAGAATAAAACCAAAGAGAAAAAAACAGCGCGTTTCTTTATTAAGTAACAAAGCTTTTTGTTAATCTTCGTCCTTTCCCTTGACGTTCTTCACGAGCTGCGAGACTTGCACGGGTGGTGGCGCGTCCGTTACCTCGGGATGCAGCTTCTTCCTGTGCTGCACCATCGGCGTCCTTTGTGTAAAGCTCTTGCCGCACACGTCGCACACGTATGGCCTTTCGCCCGTGTGCGTGAGCATGTGCACCTTCATCGAGTTCGTCAGCGTGAAGCTCTTGCCGCACACGGGACACGGGTGCGAACGCTCGCTCGAGTGGTTCTGCACGTGTCGCGTTAGGTGATCCTTGTTTTTAAATTCTCGGTCGCACTGTTGGCACGCGTACTTTATCTCGTGGAGCTTCCTGTGACGCTCGAGATTCTCCTGACTGACGAACCGCTTCTTGCACAAGTCGCAATGATAGTTGCGGACTGTCGTCGTGTGCTTTTCGTAGCGGTGGTTCTCGAGTGACTTGCGTGTGGAATAGAGAGCACCACAGACGTCGCAGATGCACGGCCCGGAAGTGTGGTCCTTCACGTGATACTTCAGTCGCGCTTGCGTCTTGAACTTCCGCTCACAAAGGTGGCAGGGAAATTCGTAGGCGTCGCTGTGACGGTAGATCTTGTGTTTTTTCAAAACAGTCTTGGTTTTCGCCTGATAATCGCACTGGTCGCAGGGATGTCGTTTGATGTTATCCGAGTGTACGTTGCTCATGTGGCGATCGAGGAGAAAGTCATTTTTCAGTTGCTTCGAGCAGATCGTGCACTTTGCGCGTCTGGAGACGCTGTGTTTTGACATGTGACGTAATACGTGGTACTTGCGTCGGAATCTAGCGTTGCACAATTCGCACGTGTACTTTTTGTCGTTGACGATGTCGCTGTCAGTTGTTGCTGCTGTCGTTGTTGGTTCTTCGATGCTTTGTGATCGAGTTTCCGGTGGAATGTCGGATACCGGTGTGATTTTCAAGAATAATATGTGAGGCTTATGTTTCTTTCTCATTGCAGTGTCTTGCCCTTTACTCGCTGTTGAAGTAGTAGCGGCGAGTCTCAACGAATCCAAGATATCCAATTTCTTCACTGACGTTTCCCTAGAAGAAAAATCAAATGTATCAGTAAGTGGTCGCATTGCACGCGTATTTCTTTCCTTTCGAGCCTACCATACATTATATTCGATGTATAGATTTAGATACACATCATTAATTATCAATTTCAGGTATTCAGTTTTGTGATAATAAAAATTTACAGACCACATTTAAGTAACTTACTTAGAATTTTATTACAAAAAATTGACACAATTGACGGAAGACTGTGCAAAAATATATGTAAAAAAATAATTATTTTCCCTAATTTTCTTTTCTCCTCGTTGTGTAAGTACTCGTTACCACTTACAATGTGAACATGCTGAGTATTCTCGTTTTTATTAATACTAAATAATGCGCACCAAAACGAATAAAAAAAAAAATTTTTTCTCAAGTAGGTACACTTTTTCAACCACCGTTCAATAAAACAATTTCTTATCAAAAAAATCACGTTGCCTGGCGGCAAATAAAAATTTTTATCGACTTATACCGAATACTTTCGGAACTCTTACATGCTAAGTTCATTTACCTATACATAAATAATAATAATTCCTCATGCTAATATTACACATTCGACGCAGTCTTTTTCGTTGTTTCTATGTATAAGTAACAAAGCTATCGTTTTCGATATCACGCTTGATTAAAGCTATGCGTTTGCGAATCAAAAAAATATATAAACAAATAAACAAAAAAAAAAAAAAAAACTTTTCTTTTTAATGTAGAATCGCGTGAAAATTAAATAACTAAAAAAATTCGTCGACGAATCACGCGTAAGCAGAAAACGAGAGCCTATCGTAATCGTCGTCGTACGAGCTCGACGTCGTGCTCGCCGCGTCGTTGAACTGATTGTCCGGCTCATCAGGATCGATCTTAACGTTGTACGACATTATCAATGTCTGCGGTAGCTTCCAGTTGAGGTGCCTTTCCTTGTGGGAGATCAGCGACATCATGTGTTTGTACGTGACGCTGCACTCGTCGCACTTGTACGGCGCTTTAACACCCTTGTAATGCACGTTAAAGTGCTTGCGCAGGAGTTTGCGATTGTTCACGAATTCGCGACACTGCTTGCAGTAGAAATACGGATGGTCCTTGATCACATGATGGATCAGCAGTCTGCTGCAGGGGAACTTCATGTGACACTCGCCGCAGGGATACCAGATCGTGTACCTTCGGCGTTTCACTGCGTCGTTTGCGACCAGGCTACTCCTGAGGTTCTTGCGACGGGTGTTACGAGTACTTCTGTAAGCCATGCCTGGTTCCTGCTTCACTTTGACCCTCACGTTACCATTCCACACGGGATTGTCAACCATGAGTGGCATCTCGCAAAACAATGCCGGTAACGTAACATCGAGCTCGCGTTGCAGCTTCACCGGCAATTTTAGCTCCTTGTTCTCGTTTCCATTAACGTCCTTTGCCGACAGCCTCAGCGGGTCTCGACATCTGCGCGACTTTTTCCTGCGCATACCATGGAACGGATTTCGCTTCTTGAAATTCGAGTACGTGCTGTTGAGCGAGCTCACGTACACTGTGGAGAACTGTGGCAGTGTTTTGATATCCTCGTCCAGCTCGTATTTGACGTTTTCGTGGTAGGTGAAGATGTTTTCGATCTTCAGTTCACTGGTAGTGCTACAGATGAGATGCTGCAGGTGAAGCTTGCTGTCCTCTTCTAACCTGAAATACAAAGGCAGCGTGTTAGCGGCGGTGCGTCTGCGTTTACGTTGGCAATGAGTACAGGGTCACTTACATCGTCGTACTTATGGCATGCCCCGCGAGAACGAAGGAACAGGGTTAATTAACGAAACGAGAGAGAGAGACAGATAAATAAGTAAATTAATTGAATAGATAGTCTTTGGTAAAGGTAAGAACGTTTTATTTGTAGTAAATGCATGATTTACTTTTTTCTTTTTTTTCTTTTTTTCTTTTTCATCAAGTTTAGCAAAAAGGTACAAAAAACGTAACTTCATATAACATAAAAAACAGATTGTAAAAGCTACAATATGGTTTTGGTAACTGCAACACTTATTATTCACCGGCAATTCACAGAATGACACATGTATAAAAAGACACTTATACATTATTGGACATTTTTAATAATAATAATAATTTTCATAACTGTCAAATTGCGTTCGAAAATTTAATAAGATTACTATATGCGACAAAAATCTAATATACCCAATTGTGTAAAAATGTTACACTCTTAAAAATGTCCAACTTTGTCTTACAAAGCTTTTATCATCGTTCAAAATCACCCGCAATTTCATCAAAAACAGTATATTCTACATTTTTTCCTTCTTCAACGAACGGCGAACTCTCAAAAAATCTTCACATCCTTTCGAAACAATCAAATGATTTCATCAAAAAACACAAATTCTCCTCTCAAAATATATCAACACGTTCTCACATTTTTATAGACTCGAGCGTCTTATTTGTTTTTTACCCCATTCGAACTCACGTTTCACAATTATGACGATCATTGCCCGCAACATTCGATCACAATAATATCTCAACAAATTTTTTCATCTTCTCCGGCGATTGTGTTCTCCGGTTGAGTCTCTTTTCTCTCGTCACAAATTACTATCACAAGGTATACACACCACTCTTTTGATTTCCATATGGCACGACGGAGTGACTTTCAACGATGCATCTACGATGAGTATTATATCGTGATTAAAAAAAAAAAAAAAATAAAAAAAAGAAGAAGAAGAAAACGGAAACTTGTAGATAAACAACAGCATATAAAAACAGAACAGACAATAGTAAAGAGAAAAAAAAAATAAAGTGAAAGAACATTAAAAAAAAGTTTGTACTATGATTCTAAAGCTACAACGTTAAATTAACAACTTGACGCCGTTCTTGACGAAGCGTCGGATCACGTCGACGGCAGTCTTTCTCAGCGCCGTCTCGCTGGTCTTGGGCAGTCTCATGTCTCGCTGGTTATGGCACTTGTTCACATGCTCCTTCAGTGCTCGCCATGTCTCGTGCAGTTTGCCACAGTCGTCGCAGCGAAAGGACATCACATCGTTGTGCTTTATTATATGACGATAGAGCGACCTGAGACTATTAAAGGTCTCCATGCACAACGGACAGGCAAGGATAGAGAGTGACAGCTGTTGAGGTCTGTTGCGCTCGCTCTTACTACAGTTATGAAATCTGATATGAGCGACCGTAGGCATGACTCGCTCGCAGTCATCGCAGTAGAGGTTCTCTTTGAGCAGCGTCAGGCAATTCTTGTAGGGAAGGCGTAGTTTGCGACAACAACCGAGGCACACAGGTTTCGCTGGCGGTGTCGACGACAATAGCTTGCCGCTGGCAATTTGATCGCGCTCGTTACACACGCGACAAAAGTCCTGGAGCTCATGGTAGATGTAGTGGTGGTCGTTGAACTCGGCAACGCTGCTGAGCTTCTGGGCGCAGTAGCGACAGTAGACATCCGAGCTGCTGTGTACCGCTCGGTGATGCTTCAGCAGGTCATCCGGGTCGTGATAGATCGTGCCGTTGTTGCACGCGGCACACGAGTACTGGTTCTCCTCGAAGCTCCTGTACGTAAAGTCCTCGTGTTCTTTCTTCACGACAACGAGGCTGATGCTCTCGCTCGGCGATCTCTTCGACTTGTCGTCCTTGTGCTTTTCTTTAGTGCGATGAGCCTCGAGGAGGTCGGAGGAGATGAATTTGGCGCGACAGACGCGACATGTGTACAGAGTGTCGTACTCGTACTCGTCGTCGGTGTTGTCCGAAAGATCCGAGTCCTCGTCGCTCGGAGCTGGGATGCACTTTAGGTACTGCCGGTGCTCGAAAATCTCGCGCATCGTGGCGAACAGCTTCTTACAGTCCTTGCAGCTGACGAACGGTCTCAACTCGAACGGTCCCAACTCTTCCTTCTCCTCGGCCTTCTCTTCCTTATGCTGCTGCTGCTGCTGTTTCTGTGGCATCTGCTGCTGCACTTTGACAAGATGCTTCTCCTGGCACATCTTCTTGTGCAGGGGGAACCCCGTGACCTTGTAATACTTCTTGCACAACTCGCAGCTGCGATACTTCATGCCGTTCTTCTTTCTTCTCTTACGCTTCTTCATCGTGAACACCCGTCGGCCTGGCTTATTGTTGTTGTCGTCCTTCTCGGACTTGATCCAGGAGTAATCGCGCAGCTGCGACTTCAGCATTTCGATCTCCATGTCGGTCCAGCGTGGCAGCAGGACGCGCAGCTCTTTGCGCTCGCTCTTAACGAGTCTGCAACAGGCAAGAAGGAAAAAAAGCGTCATTCGCTAGCCAGTAGCAGAGGAGCACCGACAATACGTGCGCGCGCAAGACAGATTATTTTTTTTCTCTTTTTTTTTTATGGCATTCCCGCGATTGAATGAAAGACAGAAAGATAGATAGATAGATAGATAGAATGAGGGAAGAAGCTTTGTTTTCGTAGAGATACACGTTTATTGAAAATTCTCATCAGCTCAATACAAAGGTAATTGTAGTGAGTGTATGTGTGTAAGTGTTATATAAGTATATGTAGGTGTGTGTGACTTAGGCACTAGTGGTAATATAATCGCAAGATTAGGTACGGTACAAAAAGTATAAAATTATGTCCTAAAAGGCGTTTGTGGTATATAAAAAGTTATGAAAAAATTCGCTCGAAAATACAGATACATTGCTGTAAAGTGGCATATAAAAAAAAATTTGAGTACTTTGTAATTTGGCAGTTTTGTACGCAATCATCATCGAAGATGACTTTCTATTAAGTACGTTAAAGACGTAAATCTAGAAATTTTAGCTTGACTTGGCATTCGATAAAGCTACTATATCTGTGAAATTGGCACGTAACTATCAGTAAAAATACTGTAGTGCAATAAAATATATATATTTTTTTCACATTTTCTGTGATTACGTATACATAATGAAGTGACTTGAACGTTAAGAATATGGTAAAAACTTTTCAAGTATAGTAGTAAGATAAAAGGCTAAGATAAAGCATTATATATAAAATGTTCCTAAATATAAGTATGAATTCCGACTTAAAATGGAATGTCGATAGGAATGCGTTATTTCTATACACCAAATTATCTACGAACACTTTTTCAATTTAACACCTAAAAATTTTTTTTTTACGATCACAATTTAAATCAGTCTAAATTTCAAAGATATAACATACCTTTTTTTCAGTATTGAAAAATACCTTAATATTTATTATATAAATTTTGAGTATCCGTATCACTCTCATGGCAAGTTAAGGCACATATCGCGAATTTTCAACAAATCATATAATAATTTTCATATTCGATAATAATAGTAAATCGAAACAGTTTTGATTGATGCTCCTAGTAATACTATATAGACGAAATTCATACAGTTGTACAAGCTACTTAAGTAAATCTTTGATTTCTTCAAAATATAAGATCTCATATGTAATAGAATTATCTTCTGGACGGAAGAGTGTGAAATAAATTGCATGGTTCTCATTTAGGTACTTCCTCGTTGGCACTCATAATCTTCCGTTAAATGCATTGGTTTCGTCAGACTCGTGTCTTGAAATGGAAGAGCATACTAGAATTGTACTGACTTCTCTTGGAATGTATACGTATATGATAAATGAACGATTATAATATCCATTTGAACGATTGCACGCTGATTTCCATTAAACGGAAAATCGTAATATAGCAATGCTTGACTATCTTGGAATGGAAGAATGTTGTTTAATTGCATCTTGGTCGTCTTAAAATATATATAAAAGTATAAAATATCCTCCTTCTATTGCTTTCGATGAAAATCTCAAAATAGAAACATACGTTGCTGTTTTCTTATGTAGCTTAGAACCAGAACAGCCGGTGAAATATAAAATTTTGTACTTGACTTTTCTTAAATTCGTAAAAATAAATGCTTTTGTTAAATGCACTTGTACTTGACTCAACAATATAATATAAAAAAATCTTTCTTTTAAGTATCATGCCCACATGTTGATCTAGATTCTATTATAATTGCACTTGAACGCGAATTCATTGGCACAATCGTGAGATTCAATCGTTGCTCCCTCTTTAGGACCAGTTCTCCAGAACCTTTCTGGCCAAATTGGCGATTGGCACCACCTTCAGTTCCTTGGGCATCGGGCCCGGATGGGTCTTCCTGTGGCGCACCAAAGTCGATCTCTGGGTAAAGCACTCGTGGCAGACGTCGCACTTGTAGGGCCGCACCTTGGCGTGCATGAGCACGTGCTGATAATAATTGCTGCGCGAGGCGAAGAACTTGTCGCAGATGCTGCAGGTAACACCTGGCCTGTGCTTGGACTTGTGATTCATAAGCTGTCCCGGTCCGGGGAAATTCTCACCGCAGGTCGAGCACTTGTAGCGTTGCACATGGCGCATCAGATGGTTCTCCAGCTTGGACTCGCTGCGGAATTTCTTGAAGCAGAGGCTGCACGGGTACATGGCCTCCTTCTTCACGTGCTCGAGCTTCTGCTGATGATGCCACTCGTGCGCCTTCACGTTCTTCACCGCCTTGCCGCAGAACCGGCAGATCTGGTAGCTGCACATGTGCACCTGATTGATGTGCAGCAGCAGGTCCTGCTTCAGCTTGTACTTTTTGCCGCAGTGGTCGCACATGATCGAGGCCTCGATGTCGCTGTGCACGCGCACGTAATGACACTGAAGCGTCTCCTCCCTCTTGTACTTCAGATGGCAGATGCTGCACTCGAAGTGCGAGTCGGTGTTGTGGGTCTTGCGATGGCGCGCCAGCACCTCCTGGCTGAAGTACTGGCGGCGGCAGAGATCGCACTTGAATGGCTTCTTGTGGGAATTGCGCACGTGCTGGGCTACCTTGTACTCGTCCTCGAAGCGACGGTCGCAGTAGGGACAGATGTCGCGGAGAGCATCGAAATCCGTCACCGTGTCCTTTAGCCAACTTGGACGGCGACGTGTGCGCGAACTTTTACCATTGGTAGTAGTGGCAGTAGGAGTGGTACCATTGGTGGTAGTAGCACCGTTGATGGTAGTGCCGTTCTTATACGTAGAGTAGGAGGGAGTGGAAAAAGTTCTGAAACATACGCATGATTGCGATTGACTGATTAGTTTACCGCGGTCTTTTTTTTTGCTTTCTCGAGAGCAGCGGGGAGCGAGAGACACACTATGAGGTCCGGTACGTGTTAGTTCGCATGGTGTGATGAAGCAGATCTATCTACTGGTGCCGTCGAAAAACTATTTTATATATACCGTGGTCTTTTCATTGCTCGCTGGCGAACAATGGAAACATCACGTGTGTTCTTTTGTACGAAATAACTGTAAAGGATTTATTCTTCTATCAAGAAGAAATTTGCAGTTATTGCGTAATAAAGAACGATACAATTATCTAAAAGCCTTCAAGAAGAATGGTTAATGAAGCAATAATACAAGCGTTAAAAGTAATCACTGACGTCTTTTTCGATTAAAATCACCGTTAAATGTTAAGGTTAACGTAAAAGGGTAAAATCAAATATTTGTATTAAAAGTTTAAAAGAATAATGGGGGAGGAGAGATATGAAAATGAAAATAATGTTTCATGATCTTTCTGATGGTAGCTATGATATGCCCTGAAAAATTAATATATTTTCGTCTTTATGAATGTGGTAAAAAATATTTATCATTGGAAGTATAGCAACTTACCTAAATATGCTGTAATATTAAATTACATAGGATATAATATTATATTGAATAATTATAATTATAATGATAAACCATAAAATTAATAATGTTGATATAAGTAAATAACGATAAGAAACATTGACAAAATTTTAAGAAAATCTGTAACGAAAATAACTATATTAATGGAAATATTAGAAATTAAAAAAAATGACGAATTACGTACGATGCAATGGATAACAGAAATTTTCAAATATATAAAAATCTATTTATTAATTTTTAAAAGTTATAGACGATATACATGGATTTAAAACGCAAATCTACTTAATAACAAAACGTGAACATGTAACCAATGAACTTTTAATATCGCACCTTCTTGTCTCTCTTTTGTTTTCAACGACTCTCATCTTAACTTTATATGTATATAACATTAAGTTTATAAACTAAGTAAAAATCACTTTTGTTCATCACTGTAGGCGTTAACGTCTAACACTTACGCACACATCAGAATTGAGTTAGATGTATAAAATCAGCAAACACACCCAACCTATTGTACCAGCAGTATGTAAACGTTAAATTTAGATAATGTTTTTTTATTCAAAATATTCCTTACATAGGCGAGATGCTCAATAAGAATCTTTATATGTACAAATGTAGCAAAAATATTTTCAAAGTAATTACTATAGTGATAGTAGCGGCAACTTGAAAGTTGTGTAAGGAATTTTTTAAATACAATTCAATATAAAGTATTAGTAATTACATCTTTTCTTATATAGCAATATAAGAATAACTGGATGTTTTTAATTCTAACGAATATCAACATTTTAGGAACAGACAATTGTTTAAATAAGCCAAAAAAAAATTTTTTACTCAAATTTTAACAGTCACCGAAAATCGGTAAGGTTAAATCTAGATTAGTACTCTTATCACAGATGAGAAGCATACGTTTTTGCATATTTAATCTAGTTGGCAGAAGCAAAAAGCAGAAACCGTTTCATTCCATAAACGGTAGTCATGGATTTTATATAAGCTTCTGTATAAAAATATCTTACGATCATTTAATCATTTTTAGTTTAAAAAAATTATATGTATATAATATTATAATATATAATATTATACACTAAACAGTGGCACATAAAATAGGATGAGCTAATAAATATGGTTTTAAATACTGGCATCGCATTACGTTGTCAGTTAAAGACAGGCATTGTAACATTAAAAATTTAGTTCAAATAAAAAAAAAATAATAATAATAAAAAAAGATCATTTTATGATCTTAATTACTGACTCAACATGTAAACTTAGTATATTGAAAAAAAAGATACTTAAAAAAAAAATCTTCATAAAGAATTTAAATAACCACTTAAAGACGGATAGGAAGCATGGTCAAAGTTAAAAACGATTCAGACACACGTGGATTTCTGATGGGCTGTCAGATTTCCCTGGCACGAGAATCCACGATGGCATATCTGACATACATATGGCCTCTCCCCCGTGTGTCCCCTCCTATGTATCGTCAAAGTCGACCTCTGGCTGAAGGCTTTCGGGCACTGATCGCACTTGTAGGGCTTTTCACCGGTATGCACGCGTCGGTGCATCCTCAGGTTCTCCGAGTCGGTGAATCCCTTGCCGCATATATCGCAGACGTAAGGTTTCTCGCCTGTATGTATCCTTCTGTGTTTCTTCAGATGTTCCGCGCTGCTGAGGCTCTTGCCACAAAAGTCGCAGAGGTAGAGTTTCGTCGGATTGTGGCTCTCCTTGTGCCGGAACAGCGAGCGTTTCGTGGCGAGAACACGACCGCATATGTCGCACGCGGTGCTCGTGACCTTCTGTGCCTTCAACTCGGGATGTAGCCTCCTGCAGTGCGCGGACAACTGCCGCCTCAAGAAGAATGCTGCCGAGCACACTTGACAAACGAACGGCTTGTCGCCGGAATGTATGTTGTAGTGTTCTTGCAGCTCGGCAGCTTTTCGAAACCTCTTGTCGCACTCGCTGCACTTGAACGGTAGCTCAGCTTTATCCGTGTGCCTGGTCATGTGAATCGTGAGGGCAGCGAGTACCGTCGTCTCGTAGTCGCACTCTTTGCACGTGTAGCTCGGCATAAAATGCGTCTTCTCGTGCCTCGTTAGGTCTCTGAACAGTCTGAACTTCTTGGGGCAGTGTTTGCACGCGAGGTCGCCCACTGTATGGCGCATCAAGTGTTTCTGATAGTTGCTCTTGTGCCTGAATACCTTGCCACACGTGTTGCACGTGTATTCCTGTTCCAGTTTCTCACCACCCTCATCTTCCTCCTCTTCGTCCTCTTTCTTCGGACTGTCGGCATCTTTGTGGCGTTTCAAGTGCTGGCGTAGGCTCAGAGCCGTACGGTATATCTTACCGCAGTGCGCGCAATCGAACCTTTTCTTCACTGTGGCAAGCTTATGTTGCATCGTGGAGTGCTCGTCAAGTAGATTCTGTGACGCGAAAAACATGCCGCAAGGTTTGCAGTAGTAGGCCAGTGGTAGGTCCTCCTCCTCCTCCTCCTCTTCCTCTTCCTCTTCTTCCTCCTCTTCCTCGTCGTCGTTAGTAGCATGTGATTCCTCGACTTTGACGACAACGATGGGATGCTGCTCTTCGGTACACGTGCTACTCTCGAGCTTGCGCATCTGCTGCTTCTTCTTTGTAAACATCACGGGCGAAGAGGAGGCGGAGTCCATCGCTGCCACCTCGCCGTTGGTCTCCTTGTCGCCGAGGACCGTCAGTGGGTAATAGCGCTCGGAGTAGTCGAATCTGTAACGTGAAAGAAAACCGTCGGCTGAGTCAAGGCTGTGCGTATGGTTTTCTAACAAGTATACGCATTTTCAGAGTTTTTTTTATTTGTTGTTGTTGTGTTGATCGATAGTTTTTGAGTTTGGCTTGCCGGCTATTATTCTTAACGTGTAGTTCAAAGCATTGGTTTTCAACGTCTGTTTGAAAGTGTGAAAAAAATGAGCTCGATTTGCATCGATAAACGCGCTTTTGCACGGCTTATGCTTATCTTATTGAAACAAAAAAAAAAACGCTTTTTTGCGATATAGCCGTTTATAAAAGTCAAACTCAGTTATGACTGTTAACTTACTTTTACGTAATTAAGTCTTACATTCCGACGTCCGATTATTACTTTCAAACTATGGCAAAACAAATATTCTACTCGGCATAATCATGGAAGACTTGAAAAACGCCTCTTAAATCTCTTATCATTACACTGTACATCTCTTGTGAACTTTACTGTGCCCATTGAGCATCGTTTTCGACACGAACGACTTGTTACACATGTCGCACTGATACGGTCTCTGTCCTGTATGATACCGCCTGTGTATCACCAATGTCGAGTGCTGAGTGAAGGCCTTTCCGCACGTCTCACAAACGTACGGTTTCTCACCCGTATGCGTCCTTCTGTGCACCACGAGTGTCGTTCTCTTGTGAAACGCCTTGCCGCACACATCGCACACGAGGCTCTTCTCACTGTTGTGCAGCCTCAGATGGTCCTGCAGCGAGCCTTTCGACGCAACGGACTTGCCGCATAAGTGACAGTCGTACTTGTTCTCGCCCGTGTGGCTCTTCACGTGCGCTACCAGGGAGTTCTTGAAGGCAAAGATCTTGCCGCAGAACTCGCACTGGTGCTTCGTAGGCTCGAAATCCGGCTGGTGGCTCTTGCTGTGGCCCCGTAGTGAGTGATTGTTTGGAAAGCTCCGGCCGCAGTCTTTGCACACGTGCTCCTTCGCACCGTGCCTCGCGTTCATGTGTCCTCTCAGCTCTGCGTTCGTGAAGAAACCTTTGTTGCAGACATCGCAGTGCCTCGTGTACTTCTCGAAGTGCCGTCGCTGATGCGTAGCGAGCTGAGACGCTTGAACGAAGGCACGGCCACATACGTCGCAGATGAAGTTACGTTGCGAGCTGTGAATGCGACGGTGCACCGCGAGAGTGTTGCTGCGCTTGAAACTCTTGTGACAGACGTCGCAGCAATGAGGTCGTGCATCGCTGTGAGCTATCAGGTGGCCGTCAAACAGGTTCTTCGTGCGCAGACGTCTCGGACAGAGCGGACATTGGTAGGTACCTGCGGGCAAGCGTGTATCTCGTCAGTGGAAGAGAGAGTCGTTTTTGTGCTTGAATGAAGGTTTTAGAGAGATACGTGAGTACTGACCATCTTGGTTGCTCGATTCGGGGTTCTCTCGTTGGTTATTGATTGAGGGTAAGTTTATTTTAGGTGTCGTTCCTAGTGTGCGTTCCGATTTTGTTGAACTCCCGGTGCACTGGAGAAGCCTGAAAAAAAAATACCAGAAAGTGTCAGTCGAGTGTTTACGTCCGAATTTCGATTACTTACTCTGAAGAAACCAATACCTAGAAATTTGGAAGGACAGACAAGAATTTATGGTTGCTTTTATCTTGCCATCTCATTCGAGAGAACAAGAATTCTTGGTACATTTTACCAATGAAAAATATAGTCATCGGGTACTGCCACAAGTAACTTACCTTTACAATTTTATAAGATAATAATAGATTTTAATCGAAATAAACTAAAATCAATAACGACAAAATAATATTAAATTCCACATGTCAAGTAAATTTTTTTTTTATTTAAAAACATGTAAATATTACATGGTATTGACTACAGTTCTGTAAATAAGGACTAACATCGTTAGTCTATATTCTACGATTATGATTAGTAGTAACTCTTTTAGTTATCAGGTTCAAAATTACAATAGTAAATCTTTAAAAAAATTTTTTACTTTCTTACGACTTTTCATTACTAAGTAGTAAAGATTTATCTTAAAAACTTGGCACTATAGTTTCTCACTCAATACTTTTGATTTTTTCGCTCTTAATTATCATAGTCTCAAGATATAATACTTTCAAAATCACGATAATAAATATAATAAATAAATATTAATAAATACGTATACATATTTATGTACTTTCATGGTGATATCACACAGGTAGTATTAAATTAAGTCACGCTCGATTATCCGTTGCCACCAAATTCGGTCTTCCGCAAGTGGCTCTTAACGTGTGCAGCCAATGGCGATTCCTGGGTGAACCGTTTGTCGCAAAATTTGCAAGCGAAGGGTCGTTCGCCCGTGTGCGTTCTTTTGTGCACCACCAGGTACTTCTTCACGCTGAACGCCTTGCCGCAGTCATCGCAAACGTGCGGTTTCTCACCGGTATGTATCCTCATGTGTATGGTCATGTAAGTCTTATTCACGGCTTTGCCGCAAACATTGCACGGCACGAGGTTCTCCCCAGTATGACTCCTCGAGTGTTTCCTCATATTCGTCCTGTAGTAGCTGACGAAATCGCACTCGTTGCACTTGAACAACTGCCGCGAGTCCGGATCGGCATGACGCAACTTCGAGTGTAGCTTCAGATACGCGAGAGAGCTGTAACTCGCGTTGCACACAAGACACAAGTGTCTATCGTCAGCGTCGCTCTTCTTTTTGTTGCTATTTGCTTTGGTGCGCCTGGTATTGTGGAAACGTTTGTGGAGATTTAGCGCCCGATTGCTACAGTAAAATTTGCCGCAGATGTCACAGCGAAAGCTGAGATTCGGATGCTGCTTGCCGAGATGTTGGCTGAGAGCGTCGGCCGACAATTGAGGCTCACCGCAGAAGTTGCAGCCATATCTCTTCTTCGTGTGCGTGTGCACGTGCAAAGCGAGCTGTGGTTTGGTTGGGAAGAGCTGCGAGCAGAGTCGGCACTTGTGCTGTCGGCGTGGTTTGGGTTTTGAGGAACTGCTGCTGTTACTGTTGCTGGTTGTGATAGTCGTGGTGGTGATGATGAAGTATCTGGAAAATACGGTGCTGGGGTGAGAGATGCTGACACGTGTTGGTGGCAAACGGGATAATTGTTTCGTTCGATAGACGTTTAAGTTAATATTTCTACAGTTGATTTTCAAAGATTGAGTTGGAAGTGTGCATGTCGTTATGTGTTAGAGAAAATATAAAGATTTAATTGATAATTAATATTAAAGTCTTTCAAGTTCGATAAAGATTGTAACATTGTTAGGATCGGTTAGTTTAGTGTCCACGAGTAGCTACTTACCATTCTCTGAAATACATAATTTTCATATGGACTAGGAAGCCACAAATCAAAGACAAACACCACAGCTTCGGTAATAAACAATCGTAACAATTTATTAATTTATAAAAAAATAATTTAACTACATGGCTTCAAAAATAATACAAAAAAGGACAAAAACTTGAGTTAGACAATCACTCGTCTCACAATTTCACATTACAACTTGCTCGCTCTTCTCGTGTATTACCGACGAATATGCTGTCATATGTGTGAAGAGGAAGATCATGTCTTATTGGCGCACGAGCGATTTGTCGTGACGATAAAGGTGGACCACGAAGTTCGACTTGTACTTATTGGACTTATGTTGCCTCCGATTATTGATGACCACGGTACTTAATCGCCGTCAGGAAATTTTTGTCACCGAAGACAGCTCTCTGTTACGCTGTCTCGTAGTTACATTGCACGTTCATTTTTCTTGTTATATCTCTGTGCATGTTTTTCAGATCACAGTTCAAGAAGTTTCGGGTCTACTGAATTTTGCATGGTAAGTTTACGAATTTCTTGGAAGTTGATTTGAACAATTTTGGGTTTCTAAAATCGGGGTGCTCAAGAGAAAAGTCTCGGACGATTGTCATCTTACTCCTGCTCTATACTCGTAGGTTTCTTTCTTCGGAATTGCGTAATTATTTTATAACACGCTTTTCTATGTATTATATAATTTGGTACTGATAGGTACAATGAGGATTTTCTATGAAGATGGCATCGTCAACGATACTGATTATATGATGAGCTTAAATCTACATTACTATCTTACAGGCTAACGTACAATAGTATACAGATTCTTGCTTCTCTTCATCAATTCCACTTTGGAATGCATTAAACATTCGAGTAAACACTAAATAGAATTCCAGACGTAAAAAAATGCATCAACGGTTTGTTAAACGCTAGGTTAACAAATAAGTCCATGTTCATGGAGATTTTTCACATTAAAAATTACAAAGTTAAGTTTCTTCAACAAACATGATCTGAGTATCAAAAGTTCTCATACTTCTCCTCTTCATCTAACTCCTGCTTTAAATTCTCGCCTTCTTCGTTTTGCACTTCATCCTCTCCCAACACATCCTCCTCGTCTACAGCTACTTCACGAATTATAATATCACCTTCTTCATCAGCAAAGTCTTCCTCCTCTTCCTCATTCACCTCTTCCTCTTCTTCATCTACCATCTCCTTTGTTTCTTCCTCTTCCTCATATACCATCTCGTTCGGTTCTTCCACTTCCTCATCTACCATCTCTTTCGCTTCTTCCTCTTCCTCATATACCATGGGTTTCGCTTCTTCCTCTTCCTCATATACCATGGATTTCGCTTCTTCCTCTTCCTCATTTAACATCTCTTTCATTCCTTCCTCTTCCTCATCCACCATCTCCTTCACTTGTTCCTCTCCCTCCTGCTCTTCTTTCTTTTCCACTAACGTTCCATCCTCGCTAATGACCATCCCGCGTTTAACTTCATTATCCCTTTCCTTGTTCTTTTCGAAATTCGGCCTTCTGCCCGGGCCTTTGGCGATCCACGTGTTTGCCTCCTCTGGATGATGCCGCCTGAAATGCATCGTCAACGTGCCACGTTGGGTATACTTCTTACCGCACTTCTGGCACTCGTAAGGCTTCTCACCAGTATGAGTAATCCTGTGCTTCGTCAGGTACTTCCTGGCACTGAAGGCCTTGCCGCAGAACTCGCATATCTCTGGTTTCTCACCCGTGTGTATTCGGGAATGTATCCTGAGGTAGCTTCTGCGCATCTGCTTACCGCATACCTCGCAGCCAATGATATCCTCGCCCGTGTGCTTGTACATGTGCTCGCGGAAGCAGGTCTTGTGACTGGTCTCGTAGTCGCACTCCTCGCAGTTAAAGCGTTTTCTCTCCTGCACATCGACATGCACGAGCTGTATATGTTTCTTCAGATAAACCTCGTGCCGGAAGTTCTTGCCGCATTGCTCGCAAGTGCTCGGATTATCGTCGCGCAGATGCGCCGCCATGTGGACCTTCAACGATTGCCTGAGGTAAAAGCCTTTGTTGCAGATCTGACAATGCTCAGTAAAGTCACCGCTGTGCTCCTCGTTCATGTGGGCCTTCAGCAACGTCATCGTATCGCACTTGGTGTCGCAGATCTGACATATTATGTGCTCACCGTGCGCGGTCGTCATGTGGACCTTCAGGTACTTCGCCTTCTTGAAGATCTTGCCGCATTTCTGGCACGTCGATGGCTCTTCCTCGCCGGTTTCGTTCACCTTCCTCGGCTCCGCCCGAGTTTGTACTCGTCGCCGACGGCCGGTCGCTGGCATGTCGTCGACCTCGACGAAACCGCAGATCTTGTAGTGTCGCTCGTACATACCCTTCGAGACGAACGACCGATTGCACATCTCACACGTGTACTTAACAAGTGGCTCTCTCAACGCTACTCGCGTTCTTAAAATAGACTTTTCGGTTTTATGAATGATCAAAGTTGAGCGATCGGGAAAAAGTTCGTCGCACGAATCGCACTGGTAAGCATGCTCCCCGTTATTCGCGTAATTGTCTATTACTTCGACTTCTTCTTGTTTTATTTGTTCGTTGTCAGGGACAATGGCTGTCGGCTTCAGGACGATCACGCGATTAACGGTGTTCATTACCGATTGGATGTTGCTGTTTGTCGTGAAGAACATTGTCTTCGAGAGCGCATCCATATTAACGACGCCCATATTGCTGATGCGTTTGCGTCGGAGGATAGCCGGTCGCTTCATTCTCGTCCTCTTCAATCTGAAATGGAGAAAACAAGAGTGGAGTTAGTCGAATTTTCCTGACGACAACGGAATTGTGTTAGACGATACAAAAGAGTTTTTGTAAGTTTAAGATGTTGAGATACGGTAAACGCGAGTTTTTTCTTTATTTTGGTTTACTTACTTTTGGTTTATCGTACTTTGGATTACAGTGGACAATGCCCTGGCTTTTGAATGAATTCGACAAGTTTTGATTAAAGCTATATTATAAATTTAATGTATTTTCTCTTTTTAAAAAAATTGTCATACAAAGAAAATGTTTCGTGAGACGTGGATATATATATACATATATAGCATTCACTTTGGTTATTCTTCAAATTATATGACCAAATTATAAAGTTTATTAAATGTATCAAGCGAATATTTGGTAATGACAACATTTTCAATGAATAACTCAAGTTTCACAGACACGAATAGTTGTAATGTTATGAACTTATGATTTTGATTGCTTTATTATAAAGTAATATCAATAATTATTTCATGTTTTTCTTAAATAAATTAATGTACAATACATTGGAATTTTTTACTTTTTATTTCTAAAAAAAAATTGGCAACATGAAAGAGTTGTTTAAACTTCGTATCAAAATGTATACAATTCTATACACACCACACACTTACTATATCTATCTGACTGTTAGATTACTTATAACAATAACAATTTATTCATGCACGCAATCACTCCGTCTTTAGCCATGTATCATGAATGAATGTATAATAATAAATGCTTCCAGTAGGTACCCAAGTCTAACTAAGGTCACCTTTAAATAATAACTCTAACTAATAAAAAAAAAAGAGGATGTCGGGAGTTATTGCTAGTGTAAAAAATGTATTTTTCGTTATTTCGATTCATTTTTTTTTTCGTTCTTCTTAATTTCAATTGCATTTTATTGAGAATAAAATAAGTCGATAATAATAAAGATAATTGAAAAAACGTTTAAAAATAAAAAAATATCAGAAGAAAAAGTAAAATGTCGATAAGTATCAATCCCGACATCCCTTTAATTCATTGTAACGATAAAGAGAAAACACTCTCATTCCGAATAAAATATTACTGAAGAACAGCACTAAACCTAAGAAAATAATATCCAATGAAACCGCAACGACGTAGCTCCGAACAATCACCCCCTCTCTTAAAGCCCTTTTTTCCGCAATGCACTCCGCACCGTTATTCGGCAGTGGTACTACACTTGTGCTTCTTTAGCCAAACGTTCTGCGAGAAGCTCTTGCCGCAATCGTTGCACTTGTAGGGCTTGATCTTGTTGTGGACCCTCTGATGAACGACGAGATTCTTCATCTGCCTGAAGTTCTTGCTGCAGATCTCGCAGGTGAATGGCTTCTCGTCGCTATGAATCCTTTTATGAATCTTTAAGTAATAATTACTGGCCACCGCTTGACCGCACTCGTCGCAGATAACCTTAGCGCCGGTGTGTACCTTCATGTGCGTCTTCACCGCGTTCTTCCAGAAGCTCGAGTAGTCGCACACCTCGCAGGTGTACTTTTTCGGCCGACCGGCTGGATCGTGGACGGTCGCGTGCAGCTGAAGACTCCTCTTGTCCGCGTAACTGAGGTTGCAGACGGTGCAGGTGAAGGGTTTCTCGCCCGTGTGACTGATGATGTGCCTCTCGAGCACGGTTTTCGAGGCGAAGCCCTTATTACAAATATCGCAGCGTATCTCGTAGTCATCGACGTGGTTGCGCTCGTGCTTCTTGATGTAGGTCATGCTGGCTGTTTTGAAGCCGCAGTAGCGGCACTCGAAGGTGCGGTGCTTGTGTTTACCCTGGATGTGGTTCTCGCAGCTGTACTTGGTGCGGAAGAGCTTCTGGCAAGTGCGACAACGATAGGCGACGCGGTACTTCCGACTGCGGGGATGGGCGGTGGTCATGTGGCGCACGCATAGTTTCGCCGAGGCGAAGACGACGTCGCACCTGCTGCACTGGAAGATGCGCTTCAGCACGCCCGACTCCATGCGCACCAGGAGGCAGTGGATGGCCTCGACGTTGTCGTCCTGCTCGTTGGCGAGTTGGCTAGCGATCACCAGGCCACGCTCGCTGTTACCAGCCGAGTCTTCGAACTGCACGGTCTCAGCTGCTTGGTCGGACGAGAGTTCCTGGACTGCGGTGTCATCGATCTCCTCGAACTCCAAGGGCTCGTCCATTATTTCGGGCGATAGTTCCTGGCCTATAATGGCCTCGTCATCGATCTCCTCGAACTGCTCGTATTCCTGCATGTCCATGTCGCTTTTAATCTCGTCTTCCTCCTCCTCTTCGTCGGCCGTCGTTTCCTCTGTCTTTTTGAGAACTGCAGTCGCCTCTTTGTCGACTATTTCGATATTGGTGCCGACCGTGAGGATGTGCTGTTCGTCGGTGTCCAGGTATTCCGGCTTGTTTTCGTCGACGGCTCTGCACAGACAATCAAGACAAGATTTATGCATTTTTTGTGATGCAGTCCGCGCGTTAGTGATGTCGATTTTGTAATAGTGATTGCGTGATGGTTGCCGGTCGGCTTAGGTATGTTAGGTATCTTAAACTAGAGTCAGGTTCGTCTACACAATTTTCGATTTGTTTGCTTTCGACACTGAACGACGACGGTTGACGAGCGATAAGTAGAAAGGAAATTAACGAAAATTACGGGTATTATTGTGAAATACGGAATAGAATTCGATTGCAAAGTAATGAATATATACCCTTACAGGCTAAGTTATTTACGTTTTCAATTTAATTTTCTAAGTGTTGAGAAAAATAAGAAAAATGTAAAGAATGGAATTCAGTTGTCATATAAGAGTGCAATATTTACGTATGAAATTTCTATCAACTATGAAAATCTAGTGTGAAAGGAAGACCTATGTTCTCAACGTGGATGACATTTCAATAATTAATATTTTCATTATTATACTTACTGTTTTTATAAAATTGTTAATATAGTCTGGTTATCTAAAACGTTCCAAAACTTGTTAAAAAATAATTGCCAATTCGATTGAAAAATGTTTTAATAAATTAAGAATAAAATTAAATACATAAAGATTAAATCAACAGAAAAATAAATGATCATAAAATAATTAAAATTCATAAGTAAAAGCAAGTAAAAATTCTTTGAAAATTCATTTATCAAATTGAATGTTATACGACAAAAGCAGTACCAATCCAAATTTTTTTCATTGAAGATACTTGAAACTTTTAAAATAATTAAATTTTGTTCATTTGTAACAATTTTTCAAGGGAGATATAGAGGAATATGGGTAGGAAGTCAAATGAAAGTCATCGTTAGAATTCTTTCTTTATTAAATAAAAAAAAAATGATAAAACGTACAACTATAGTATAAAGCATCTAAATAATAAAACTTTAAACTCTTCGAGGGAAGAAAATATAGGAATAGAAATGCGTTAATCCCCCCGTAAAAAGAGGATCATTATATCGGAATGAGTTTGATCTCTAAAATAAAAAAATCATGCGACCAGTTCTGTCCCATAAAAACAAAAAAGATGCACCATTAAAGAAATCTAATATGAATTCTCATCTGTTATTTACCTTTTTTTTTTTATAAAATGTAAGTCGGCACGCAATTTTCGTCAGTGCGTTTACACAATTCAATCACAAACGGTGCTTTACAAGCTAGAAATCTCTCCATAAAACAAAGTGCCATTGATCCATTATCATGAGGAATTGTAAAATTCAATTATTTAAAATTCTTTCACGTAATATAATGTATATACTTTCGTTCCTTTCTATAAAATAGACCTACGTTTCAACTATTGACTACCACAAGTCAGTGACTCTCACGGAATGCTCGAAATCGCAGCGTACATTCAATGTACGTTTAAAATAGTACTTCTATTTATGTGGTTCCTGAAATTCTGCTCGCCTGAAGTCTTACTGTTCGTTTCAAGGTTTCGACTTAATTAATCGCGGCTTTTTAAAGAAATGGAAAAATAGGTAGACATGAATGAAATTTATTGTTTATAAGGAAACTTATATGCATATAATAAGTAGACTTATGGAAAAATCTGGAAGTTTAATTGGAAGAAAGTTGTTAATATGAAATTTTTCAGAATGTTATAGAAGATACAAACTCAAGACATTTATCGATTTTTTTTATTTTCATTTTTTTTTTCATTTTTACGTGAATGGAATGAAGATATTAAGATATATGAAATAAAAGATTAGTATCACCCATTATTGCTTCCTTTGTACTCTTTTTGTGATTGAAAATACTATGTTGTATTGAGAATTTCAGAAACCAACCATTTGATCCAAGTGCACGAAGCAGTGAACATCAAACCACATCTTCGAAAATCACAATAAACGCGGCCGAGCGTTATCAAAATATATATATCATCATCAAACAGGTTATTATATAGTCTGTATATATGTGTCAGGCATCGGTACAAAGTACACTGACTTATTTTTCGTTTTTCTGTTAAGTCTTATAGAAGTTAATATAGATTTTTCAAACAACTTGCGATAGGAACTAAGGCACAAGATTGTAGTTCCCTTCGTTATTGCCATTTCCCTCAAACGTATTTTAAATAAATCTCTCTGTAACTTTATACTATTGTCAAACAAATCTTATCTTTTACTTCCGCGGATATCTTTGATTGTGAATTGTTTACGACTGAAGGAACAAGCCAATAACGTAGATAATATAAAATCATTTGTTAGATATCCTCGAATTTTGAAGAATCAATTCATGAAAGTTCAAATACAGTTCCTAAAATTTTGATTGAAGGGATGTGTAATTCTACGTCATTGAAATCATGTTTATTATTTAGTAAATTAATTTCTAAACATTTTTAAATTCTGTTACTATTTTCTTCAAAAATAAAAAGATCGACATTTCACATCCTCTTGAATTTGATACTTTTGCGTCTATAAAAATCACAGCGAGATTCATATTAAAATGTAGCATTGAAGGAACATACTATGTGTAATAAAAAATAAGTATCAAAGCGACAACTACACGCAGAAAAGAAATGTATCAATATCGAACAGTACGGACGGCCTAAAACTGTTATGTATAATGTACTGCATAAAATACACCTAAAATCTAACTCACAGAATTCGTTCATTTAACGAGCCAATGTTTGTTCGCCATGGCTCGGGCGCACTCTCACGTTAAAACTAAAACTTACAATCGTTATACACTTTCTTGTATAAAAGGTAACGTAATCTCGAGCGTCTACACGTGTGTTTAGCGGTTTCGATTTTCACAAAATTAAACATTTCGTTAATTTACCTTTGTTATAATTATTTCTTTTAATCTTTCTTTGTCAAATGTTATATTCTTTTATAGACACGAGCCCTTTAAAACTATATTTATTATCTTTAGGCGGCGAAATCACGATTGATTCTTTTTTTCTGGGATCATTCACAATAATAGTAATGCCCATATATTTGAATGATCTTTCTTTGACTCGATTACTTTCTGTCTTTATTTTTACAATCGTCATATCATAATTTTTATTGTCAGAAATAAACATCATTGCACTTATGGCGACATTAACTCTAAATTGCGAGATCTTTTTTTTTTTTTTTAAAGATTATGTTAAAAAGCGACACAATGAAATTTTTTTAAAACACGATACTGAATTAGTTACAATATAATTTTACACGTGATGAAGATTAGTATTTCTTTACAAATATATCACCGGTTTGTAGTTTGTCAAACAGTTTAAAGCTTACGGTTTTTTATTTAACATTGAATACTTGCAATGCTCAACTGCATTGTAATCAATATGAAATTATTTCAACGATTTACATATATCTGTATATAAAAAAGTACACATAAAAAAAAGCAAAAATCAGTCTAGTAGTGAATTCACGAAAATTAATTAACTGGATAAAAAAAGCTCATCTGTAGTTTTAGCAGTAATAATTAAACCACAACTGTTATGCACTCACATTTAGAAAAAACTGTCTACACACTTGTACCAGCAAAAGCTACAATTTCATCGGAACCATAATTTTGAGTAATGCAGCTGCAAAATTATGTCTATATACTAATGTGGATAATATTCATACATCATGTAAGTTTCTATAAGCTTATAAAAGCCAAACGAGATCATTATGGTTTATCTATGAATGTAACTTTTGTTGTCAACTACTGCAATTGTTTTATTCGTGTTAATTCAATTTAGAGGATTAAAAAAAATATTAATTTTAAATATTATTATTTGTTTATACTATTTTCAACATCTGTAAAAAGATTGTTCGTACATTTCTCAGTATCCGAATGTGTAATAAGCAGTAAAATGACGTTAATTAAACGATAAATTTCAAATTTGAAAACCCTGTTTGTAGTAGCTATGTACCATCTTAAAGAAATTATTGTTACAGCACCATAGAAAAATATCATACACAATTTACGATACTATCTTACTGGGACGTTTTAAAACCCTCTGATTTTTCATTAGAAGAATATTTTCTTCAAAATACTTGCATATCTTGCTATTTATGGCATATTGTATATTTCACTTGGAACTAGCACGTGTAACAGTGACTAACACCGTGGAACGAGGATTTTTTAAAAGTAACGTAATTTTTAGAATACTATTTTTAGTGGACGTGGTCCCAAGGGTTTCTTGTGCAATTGTATACTGCCGCCGTAAGCAAGAAGGTCTGTAACTCCAAAATTTCACTTTTACCGCAATTTTGATGTGAAGTCTGAAAGCATGTCGTTTTCTGTTAAATGAACGATTTTTATGACAGTA
>UXGD01001785.1:0-31248 GCA_900474315.1 Torymus auratus
TTTATATTCTAAAATGTTCAAACTTTACGTCGGTGAGCAAAGTTTGAATAAAGAATCAAAGTAAAAATTTTATTTAATACAAATCTGTAAATATCTCCTAAAACCCAGCGAATATACAGGCAATCTCTAAATACGTTTCACCAGTGAATGAATTCATCGGCAGTGAATGAACACTTGATAGCGGCGATTTTATGATTTTATTCTTACCAAGATAATTTCTTTTATGCAGAATCTTTATATAAAATGAAATCAAAATTTTCAAGGATTCGAAAATTATCGCCATGTTAGATAAGCAATACATAGAAAACTTGATATTTTCACATACTGTTCGTTCACTGGTGCCTGTTCCACCACTGGTGAAGTCACCCTAGTATATCCTTGATAATAATAAAAAAGAAACACATCGTTACTTATACATAAAAATAAAATACGAAATTACATTCCACGGCCGCTACACTATACATACAGAACCCTACAATCTATCACTCGCATAATTTGAATAATCCAATCCTCCCCGAACGTCCTAAAACCGCAATAAGGAAGAAATACGAAAGCGATATCGCACCGTCACAGAGACGTGGGCCGCCAAACGAATAAGCCTTAAGCACGTGTCTCTATTCATATCCCCGGCGCTTTATCGTCTCATAAAAGTTCATGATTTCGCGCGGGCGTCCTTGCGATGTTGTTTCGTCTGCTGTGCGCGCCCCTGTAAATATAAAGCCCTCTTATATACAATACCGGATTTCAACCAATATGTATACACACACACCCTCACATTTTTCCCCTTTTTGTATTATTCTTTTTCATCGCCTTATTCCAGTTCCATTCGGGCGAGAGCTGCTGTAAAGCCTTGCGTATATATGTATACTCGAAACTTTCGCCTGCACGGAAGTTTAAATGCGAGTCTTACGCAGCGAGTTTCTTAACTTGTTAGACCCCGCGCGCGCCAGTCTTGAGAAATGTTTCAATAAAGTCTTTACATGCGGGGACCCCGGTAGCGAGTTTCTTCTTCTTTTTTTTTAATAAGTTTGAAAATACGCGAAATGAGTTTGAAAAGATTATTTTTAGCCTCGCGGGGAAAGTATATAGCCGGTGCGGGAAGAGTTTTCAGATTGTCGTTTAAGAGAGCTTGCGCATGAAAGGTTCGTTAAAAAAGTTCTATCGTTTCGGCGCGATTTCAATTTTTTTCCTTTCTTCCTTCATAGTTTGTACCAGTCGGGGTTTACTCGTTATTTTGCAATACGAAAGCGTTACGTTTTATTGCTTTGAGAAAACGGCTTTCTCGCATAAATATAAATAGAATATCGTATTCACGACAACGCGGCCGAAACAATCAAAATACGTTCTTATTTATATAGATAAGATTTTTTTTTCTCAGCTACGTCATTATTATATATTCCATGAAATTGCTGCGTCACAACATTCCCAATAGAATTTTCCCCAACCCCTCATGTTGGATTTGAAAAATTACGCACATAACTCTGACGCGGCTCGCAGGCATGAAAAACGTTCTATTCCAAACAACCCCACCGTGTGTGTTGCACGATATACATTGTACATAAATATTTACCGGAAATAGTTTTCCACCTCACACGCATGCATCAATCCGCCTTGGCAACCTCGGCCCATCCATCAAAAAGCTCTCCGGAGTATATGTGGAAAATAAACTTTCGCAAAATCTAATCACCTGTACAATTGATCCATAATTCACGGCCCTACTCTTTCTCCCTCAAACACACTTAAAAAATACAGCACACACCTGCTCTCTCTCTCGCACTCTGCGCGCGCTGAGGGGGAAGAATTAAAAACGCGCAGCAGATTCCCTTTGTCTCCTCCAAGAATACGTACTACGTATACACACAGAACCGAGAGTACGAGCGCGCAATGCAGAGAGAGAGAGAGAGTGCAGGATAAATAATTGACGGGATGGGGTGGGGATCGATGCGCTACATCACAGAGAGAGAGGAACTGACTTCGTTAATTTTAGGCGGCCGAAAAAGCAGCAGCGTAGCGTTGTCGGTGTGACCCAGATATCCAGCCTTCGACATGGACACTAGCACCAGTAGCAGCAGCAGTAGCAAGGTGTACAAAAGTGAGTGTGTGTGTGTACTAGCTCCTTTGATTATGATCGGGGAGGAAATTGCGAGAGAGACGAACGTACTTGTGTGTGTGTGATTTTGCAGCGAGCACCGGGGTGATACTGGAGAACGAGCTACTGCTGCACGAGGCGGTGATCACCAACGACGCCGAGACTGTGCGCAGGCTCATCGAGGAGGACGCCGGTGCGCTAAATGTCGACTGCCGTAACAATGTAATTATTATTATATATGGTACTCATTATGTTGCTGCTGAAGTATATATTCGCGCGGGGGTGGTTTTATGTACTCTTCGCACAACCGGGCGGGAAACGTTAAGTAGTGTCTTAAAGCAAACTGCTCCTTTTTACTCGGGCATCTGCATAATTCTGAGAACGCGATACTACGCTATTAGCTTCTATGTTTGACGATTAAACAAGCGCGCTTGACTCTCTCGACGAGCGATCCAATTAGAGAGTAATTAAACAGCGCAGTGCTGCCGTCTTTTCTTCAAAAGTATACTTGCGCACACAAGCTACTGTGTAAACCTACTTTGAATAAAATCCTCGTTTCTTGTCTCTGGCGCACCAAAAGTACGGCAGGACGCCGATTCACCTGGCAGCCTCGCGCGGCAACACCGACATCGTCGACATGTTAATAAGCGCCAAGTGCGACATCGAAGCCAAGGATAAGGTAATACATTGATTCTTCTTCTTCTACTTCTTGGTATACTTACTTTGTCGGTGAATTAACAATTTGTTGTGGTTGAAGTTCGGAATGCGGCCGGTGCACATGGCCGCGTGCTACGGGCACCGCGACGCCGTGGACTCGCTGTTGAGGGCCGGTGCGACGGTCACTGCCGTCGATAAGGTAAGGATTGAAGGGCGAGCTGATGTTTTGGGATGACAGACTATGTGGTGATTGGAAAATAGTTTATACTCTGACTGCTTTGAGATTTACGGTAGGAGAATGTAAAGAAGGTATATGGTAGACTGGACGGGGAAAAATTTTTTAGTAAAAATTACAATTATTTTGCAATTTGTACTTTATTATAATATTTCTCCTTGTATAGTATTTTATTGGATAATATTGAGAATATGAAAGACCTGAGATTGGAACAAAATAACAAGTTTACCGCGTGGAAAAGATGAAATAAAAATTCACTACAAAGTTGATGGAAACTAGTAGTAGAAACTAATCTAGTCAGACGCAGTATTCGTCATTTCCCCATTTATACGTAACTCAATTGGTTTTGCAAATTTCTTTTTCGATTCGGACGTTTTCCGCACCAGTTTTCCAATTATTAAAAAATATGCATCTATATAGTTTTATAAATTTTTAAAAATAGTTATATTATATCAACGTATAAGAAAAACGATAAATAATTAGAATAAATAATTACCACTTTATAGTTAAAATTTGGGTAATTTCTGACAGCTTCGTGTATTTCACTACTACTGAGTTTTAGTTATTATATTTTCTATCTGGCATTTGTTCACAACGACTATTGTTACATGTTTCATCGTCGCTTGTATATTAAAAGGGCTTGATTGATAATAAATAAATAACAAAATATAGCCTAGTATCTCAATTTTCCGTCTATTCGATCTATACACAGGAAAACGACGATGTAAAACGTAATTGATAAAGTTTCGTTTTTATTTTTTTTATTTAAAATGTAAAAATACTGTCACTCACCGTACACGCGACACGGAATAATCAAGCCTTGTCAATTATACGCCTCTGCGCGCAACTATATCCTCGGATTCCGTTCCCGTTCACATCGATTATTCTATTCTGTTCAATCATTCAACGCAATTTTCAAATCTAGAACGTTCTCGGAAAAATTCTTTTTTCGCCAACTTTTTCTGAAACTTCGCACGCGCAGTACCTATTTCGCGGCGCTTTATTTACTCCCAGCTTGCGCGGTTCAATTAAAAAATGAAAAATACTCTTCTTCGCGTAAAAAATAGCATTGTGTTAATATCGCAACACATTTTTTTCAAACATTGTAAGTATTTAATACCTTTACTTTCTTAAAACGTCTATAACATTTTCCAATCACAATTATTTCTGCGTATACACTGAATTATTACCACCTCTAAAAAAAAAATCACAGAAACAGCGCAACCTACTGATGCTGGCCTCGCGCTCGAGCAGCAGCTCGTCGTTCCTCGAGTACGTGATCGACAAGCTCGAGCCGAACGCTGCAGCGGAGGCACGCGCCCAGGACTGCGAAGGCGCCTCCGCGTTGCATCACGCGGCGAGGGCCGGACACGCTGAGGCCATTGACGCGCTCGCGAGGATGGCGCCAGATCTGGATTTCGATCTGAAGGATCAGGTGAGTGGCCGGGCGACGTTGCGTATATAGAAAATGGTTTAGGGAGGGCTTTAAAAGTGTATAGGGGTGAGGTTTCGGGTTGATAGGGCGAAGGTTTCAGAATAGATAAGCGGTTTTTTATGCAAAGACTAAAATAACTTATTGATGTGTATCAGGTATAAATATACTTACCGAATTGTTAAGGTTTAAAACTCAAAAATATTGAGGTAGATCCGCATATTCTTGATCGCGTTGTTATATATTGCAGTCTGTAGGGGAATGTGGAGCACTATAGGGACGCTTAGATTTTAAATCTTATAAATACAAAACGATTAACTTTTGTGAGGTGTATAATTCATCGAATCATAGTAAAGAATCTTAATAATCAATTATAATATGTAAAAATAAATAATATAAAATTATTTTTTAATCATATCAAGAAACATAAAACTGTCAAAAGTGCCCGCTTTTCCCCATTGGTCGGGCACGGCGTACACGTAGGCGAGACGCAGCACGTGTACACGTACTAAATTATAATGTAATTATGTGAACTCTGTGTATTGAAAATATCGGATACGAAATATGTTCGATAGAACACCATTTTATAACTTTCGAACATCGTTAGTGGCCACTACATTTTCTCTCTTGTTATAATCAAAACAAACGTGACGTTAAATTCACTTTTCTCATTACTTCCCCCCACATCGTTCTAAAAGAAAATCAATTTAATCAAACATTCAATAATACTAAACTCGGTACTAAAACTCCGTACGTAATATAAGCATTAAGAATTCACGTACAGCCTCAATTTGAATTGCGCGTATATATATATATATACACATTAACCGATGAGAGAAAAAAGCCCGGGCATTAGCGCAGAGGTCACGTTTTACTTAATAATTTTCTGAAAATAAAAATCCCGTACGTATATATTCTAAAATTTATACCGTCCATAATTTAAACGAATTTCCCGCGCAAAGTCGTTAACGAGTCGTGCTAATGCCATTATATATCCGTGGTTCGCGCTCGGCCCCCGAGAACAGAGAGCGTGCTATACTGAAATCAGATTTTTTACACTCCTAAAATTATTGGAGCAGAAGCGGGTGGCGGCGCTTCCTCTATGATTAAAAACGCCGTCGCGTCTCGGCTCTCTCTCAGATATTTTTGAAAACGTACGAATAATGATTTTCAGTAACTGTGTCATGCCGCGTGTCTGCTATATAATACATACTCCATTTTAAAATTCCCCTTCGAATTGATATACGTTATTCGTTAGAATATTCAATCGGAGCTGTGAGTACGTTTCTTTCGAAAAATATGCACCTATGTTTCTAGCTTGATGATTATAAAAATGAAGGAAAATGTATTTGCGAAAAATTTAGCAAATGTTACTAATGGAAGAATGTAATTTGACGCGGAATTTTCTTTTGAATCCATTTTATCGTCGAATGAAAAGGGAAAAAACGGTATTATATTTGAGCAATGTGTTAGAAGGAGGGTAATTCAATTAACCCGTTGGAAAAGAAATTATCTCGAAAAGAGTGAGGGAAATGGGCTATTTCGAGTGGACGCTGAAAAAGGTGCAATTCCGGAGATAAATATTTTCTCGGAAATACTAAAAAAAAAGGTAGGAAGAATTTTCCTGGATATTCTGCAAGCATTTTTAGCTAACAAGAAAATGTTTAATTAATTGAATCGAGGAACGGCAAGGTTCTTGAAGAGAAATTCAAGGAACATGAAATTATAAATAACAAATGCAATTTATTACGTTTAATGGTGCTACCTATTACATTTCTTCAATAAGTGCGTTGAATCAATAATTTAAATAAGAAAAAGAATTCATCTGCGAGACAGTGTTTTATTCAGAGTTAGCTCGAAATCATTTATTTTTCAACGTGTCGTGGAAATAGAATAACAAAATTATACTCAGTAGGTGGATGAATCCAAGCGTAGGATCAGACCAATTTTATTCTTGAATAAATTAATATTTAAACGTTAATTTGGAAACATGCAAACTTTAAACCACCCGCAGTTATATAAATATCTGACAACTACTCAGACGTTATTTATTTTAGCGATTCTTTTATTTTTATAAAGACGTAATAATTGTGTTGAAAAATCGTAGTATATACTAAATAATTTTTAAATATTTATTTCGAAAACAAACTCTCCATTTGTACAAAAACTGCACTGCTATGTTTGAGATGCAAAATTACCTCGGTATATTCTACGGCTCGAATTTACAGTCAGCGCTCAGTGTTGTATATTTTTACATACGTTAAAAATTCGAGCACTGAGGGCCGACTTTAAATTCGGGCTCACAGCCCTTAAATAAATGACGAAAATATTCAATTTATCCAAGTTTTTTCCCTTTCACAAAATAACTGCGTAAATTTTGAAACGAGTACAATTTTGATTTTAAGAACAACGCAATACTTTTCAAAACTTTGCCAAAAGCTATATCTTCAAAACATTATATACAAATTGTCTCTAAGAGTGACTCTTGTTAAACTTGAAAAACCTTTCTTCTTTCTGTCTACACCTTCACCCTTCCAGAACGGCCAGACAGCCCTACACTACGCCTGCTCGGGCGGTCAGCACGACGCGGCTTCCCGGCTGCTAGACCTCGGCGCCTCTCTCCACCTCCGCGACCACGAGGACTGCACGCCGTTGCACCTGGCGGCGCGCAACCAGGAGTCACGGCTCTGCGGCATCCTGTTGAACCGCTGCGCGCCCGACGAGCTCGCCCGACTACTACGGTTCACCGATAAACAAGACTTTACGCTGCTCCACGTCGCCGCGAGTCTAGGCTGCACACTCATGCTGGGCATGCTGCTAGAGCTCGAAGGACCGAGGATGATGGAGGCGCTCGAGGGAAGGTGCAAGGATGGTAACACGCCGCTCCATCTCGCCGCCGGGAACAATCAGCCGCAGGCCGTTGACGTGCTGCTCGAACATGGAGCGGCGCTCGATTCGCTCAACGATGTGAGTATAGTTTGCGACTTTTTTTGTGGGCGGATTTCGGTGGGGTTAGTGTGGGGATGGTAGAAGAAACGAGGGAAAAGAGTTTGCAAGATTTTTTTATTTGTGTACGAGGAAATTAATATCAAAATTTCTCATTTGAAAATATTGAATATAAAGTTATGAGAAAAGTTATTTTTCTTTTTGTTACTATACTACCTACTAGTTATAGGAGGGTGATTAAAGAATAATCCGCGATGATTTTTTAAAGCAATAAACGGTATAAGACATTAATGTTTGGTCGTACTTTTTTTATTCGAAAATTGATGGAAAATATTTTTGCAGTGAAATTCACTATACAAAACACTGATATCAAATATAATAATGATGTAGCCAAAAACGGTTAAAAAATGTATCCGACTAAGCCTTTTCACGTGTAGTTATATTTTAGGCAATATCGTTGAACTTTCATTTCCCCGATCATAACAATATTTTTGAAGCCCATTTCCCCAAAGTAGAACTCATTTGTCAGTCACTTATGAATAATTACGCAACATTTCAAAAGCGTGACCTAATTTAAACCCCGCAAATTCCTGGAGTTTTGCGAGCCCCGGAAAATCAATGTTGAAATTAAAATTTGACAAACTCGCCGAGCTGCTGAAATTTCGTATATAGTACTGTATCATATAATTGCAACATCTAACGCAGTTCAAAATGTTATAACCAACTCGGCCGTAACTTCATCTTCCCGCCATGAGTGCAAGCTTAATCAGCCGGGTTAAGTGCATAAAGTTTCACATAAAAGCTATATAATGCGACCCGTCAAAGTATAAATGCAAGAAAAATCACGAAACTTTACGTTATGATCTAAAGTTTATCATCGCTTTCTCCGATGAAAATATAAACCCCCTAGGTACTTTCGTCGATTTCAGCTTTAAAGTTGTCTAAGCCTGTATATCCAGCCGCCCCCGAGGACATGTGAAATACTGATATCGCTTTCCAATCTCATCCATCTTGTACGAGAGTCTAGCAAATTTTTTTAGAAAAAGTATATATCTTTCTCGCGTCCCGAAGAAGTGACTGGGTTATCGGAAATTTTTTATGCTAGTTAAATATCGAACAAGTTTCAAAGCCGTTTTTAAAAACATATCAGGGCGTATATGGGGGATTTGAATCTAAAGTAGATATTTTTTGTGATTACAGGAAGCATAGTGGCGAATGCTTCTTTTTTTCAAATATATATACATCACAATCGTTAAACGCAAATTAAATTCGAAAACCGATGGAAATCAATAACGAATAACACGGATATTGGGCTAAAAATAAACTCGAGAGCTTTTGATATTCAGCTATATTGTTGGCTCGAGTGATTGTTGGATTAAATCAAAATATTGTTCGTTAAAGTTATTGATTCCGTACTTTCATTATTTTGAATAGTAATATTAAAAATATCTATAAAAAAAGTTATAATCAAACTTTATTTTATTTTATTTTTTATTACAATTGTTGGTATGTAAAAGATATATATATAATTTACTTATTTTATAGCTACTAAAATTAATTGCTAAACTAGAAACTAAGTGATTACTTATAGCTATATTAATAAGAAAAACTAAATTTCAAAAATTAGTTAAAAGTAAATAAATTAACAATTATGATATTAAGGTAGTACTATCGGTACATGTATAGGTTACTAGCTATAAGTCAAGCGAGAGTTCTCTCACGTTTGAACTATAATGCGATGTGTATATATAGATACGGCAACGTCGGGCCGACGGCAAGCGTTTCTCCGTGCGCTCCACCGACGCCGCACGTGCAACAGTCAACTGTAAGCAGACGAGCGGACACAACGTTCCTATACCTATACGATACTTGTTTTTGATGCGAAAATAATCGAACCGTATACATCGAATACACAATCTAGAAAGTATTTTTAGAAAGGCAAAAGAGTAAGCGAAAAAGTTTATAACAAGAGGTTAAAACAGGTTGAGTTGTCGAGAACTCTGAAACGGGAGGGAGGAAAGTTTGTATTTCGTCAATCTCAAAAAGTCAAGACCAAAAAAAATGTGAATGGAAGATCGGGTGTGGAAGGTGAACCGTTATAGGTACAAAATCGTTTTGCAAAAAATAATAATCTGTTTTATCGCTACGCAATATTTCTGGAGAAAAACGATATTTGACCTTGATTCTACATTCTACGTTGAATGCAGATCTATAAAACTTGTTCCAATTTTAATAATTTGTTATTATTTTTCATTACTTTTTTTTAGCATACTCACAAAAATTTGACTGTATCTCTTTTATACTAATATGTATCCAATTCAAATATTTCATCGAGTTTTAAACCGCCAATTAATGACCGACAGTACTACCTTAAATATAAATAATAGATCTCAGTTCATTATCAACAAATACTTATTTGATACACAATACTCGGTGACTATAATATTATAATAATTTTCCGTATTTTTAACAAAATCAAATAATAATACCATAAGTACCAACTAAAGGTTCGAGATCTATAAACCAACTTATTCTCAGGCGATGCTGACACCCCTGCAGCTCGCGACAGCGGCGGGCCACAAGCAGGTGATCCGCATGCTGCAGACCGCCGGCGCCGGGGCGACAGACTCAAGCGATGCAGAGCAGGAACACCAGCAGCACCATCATCCCCAACAGCAGCAGGAGGACAACAGCGACGAGGCGACGGCGGCGCTACGAGTCGCCGCGAAGACGTCGCTAGCGAGCATCGCCAACATGATCGCCCGAACGGCGAGGCTGGACTACCCAGCCCTCTTCATTCAGGGCACGCGAGCTCTCTTCTCGCCCGATAAGTGATTCGAGAACGGCTGAATATAGGGTGCAAGAGCGTTGACACCGGATAATGTTGAGGTTAGGGTACGTTTTCGAAGCGGAACATTATTATAGTGTGACGGGCAAACAGGAATTGACGAGGGTTACATTTACCCCGGGGAACAGGAAAATATTGTACGAGTGTAGTGGCTTATTCCTTATACGATCTTAGCATTCCTGTTCCTGCGGTTTTTCATTCTCGCAGATTAACGCGATACTTATTATACGTATAGATATACTCAACGAGTAGCTGGATTTATCGATAAAAGGCTACGATGAAATTTGCGCTTCCTTAGTATCAATGCAATTAGGAATTTATAAATATTATACGATAAGACGATACTGTCGCCGAATACAACGCGAATATAGTTGAAAAATCAAGCTTTGAGCTATTCTCCAGCGAAAAACGAACTCTAACCTCAACCCCACATTAAAGACACGTCGGTAACGTAGGACACGCTCTGGCACCCTTCAAAGCTCTCCCTAAACACGTCAAGAAACAAGAAACCCCCCTTGAACACCAATTTAATAATTAATTTTTGCAAGGTTTTTTATTGTAAGCTTGAACAGCACGAGTCTCGTATTTTGTACAAAAATTAATATTAATAATGATGATTGCCACGCTCTCTCTTATACACATACACACACACTTTCTCTCTTTTTATATATATATATGACTATATATAACACACGCACTGTGTATATACATTACACATAATTGATAAATCTTGTGTCACTTTATCTCTACTTCTATCTTCTTTATCGACAATTTCGTACTTGTACTGTCAAATGCCATGGAATGATCAAATTAAAAGAAACTTAAAAAATAATCATGAAAGGTGTGTTGTTCGATTACTTACTTAACTTTAGTTAACTACTAGGACAATTAATCTACTCTACTAAAAACCATGCGAGATTCTTCGTCCTCTCATCGTCGGTACGGATGGTAGCTGTTGCCGCTTCCGAAGAGTGCGTGGGACCGCTGGGGTCCAACGCCGCTACCACCTGCCGCTCCAGCGGCAGCGCTCGCCGTTGGGTTGTTGAAGTCGTTGCTGAGGTTGGCCCTACTGCTGATCATACCAACTGCCACAGGGAGGCTCGCGTTGACTGCTGTCACGGTTGCCAGGACGGTGGTGGGGTTGGACGATGCTGCTGAGGCTGCGCCTGTCGGGGACCAGCCGCAAAAAGAGAGTCAGATGATGGGTGAAGGCGCGAACGGGAAGACGAATTATCAGGCCCAATTTTTGTTTGTTTCCACATAGAACTGTGTTGTATTGTTTGTTACCTCTGGTTGCGTTCAAGCAGTGGGCCACCTCTGTTGTTTTATTTCAATTTTCCGTATCTACTTACGTTCGGATCGTTTTGTTATTAGTAATTTTTCGTAAAAAAAACTTTTTTACTCACACTCTACTACAGTTATCAAATCATCAAGGACTAAGGTTTCAAGCAGGATCCAATTTTTTTTTTTTAACATAAACCACAACTTTTTTGATTACAAAAAAATTATCAAAGAGTTTTCCAGGACATGCACAATTCCTACAATACCGATGTCATCGTTTTTAATTAATATAAGATCCATTAAAATCTTCGTTCACATACACATGCAGATACTGCTTAGTATTCTTTCAAGCGCTTTTGTTGGTATCTCGATAATTTTTTCTATTAAAACATGTAAAATTCTGGTTTTTGATTTCTTGAACATGAGACATTTGTATCAGATATTAACGGAATTATTTGAAAAAATACCTGAGCATTATTTTTATTTAATAAATGGTGATTATGAAGGATTTTGTGAAAAAATGTTTGAAACTAAATTTATTATTATCAATTAAAAAATGATGATATCGGTATGGTAGGAATTAGGATGGTAAATGAAATTCCCTTAAAATTCAATTTTTTCTATAACGGCTTCTAAGTGATAAACACTATGAAGAAAATTCTATCCAACAATGATTTTGTTGGATGACTTTTCTTCATTTTACTAATTTATAAAAAATATTAGTAACAACACCACACTATAAAACTATACTAATCGCACATGTGCAAAGATTAATTTGTTAATGTGACCAATGCATAAAAAATAAAGCTATACAAATGATTTCATGTTTTATATACTTACTGTTCAATTTGAAAATGGCACTTTATGTCAAAACAAAAAATTCATAAATAGATCTTATAGATATTACTTAATCTACTTAAAATTAAATTAATCTAATATTCTAAGAAATTAATGTTACTTAAAAAATACTTGAAATTAAGAAAAAAATAAATTAAATTAGGAAGATAAATACATGTAACTTAAATTGACAAAATTATCTTATCTTATAAATAGTATCTTAAAGAACTAGTCTTATATACTAAATATTTCAAAGGTAAGGATTGCAAGGAAAATGATAAAGTAAAGGATGGAAAAAAATAAAAGAGATCTCAAAGTCTCCATGTATTCTTCAATATTTTTTCTCCATTTAATTAATCATCCTCATAATCATCTATGCCATAGTATATATTTTATGATCCATTTGTTTGTCTCTATTTTTAAATCGTTATATTATAATTACTATAATAATTATTCATCGTGTCAACTTATGATTAATATATAGCTATATTTATATAATAATCGTAGTAGCGATAACGTATAGTTAATAGTAGGTTGTAATATTAATATTGTTATTAGCGTTATTGTTTAATTATTAATATTATCATCATTAATATTATCATTATTATCGTTACTCTTAAGTATCAATTTTTTTTTGTTACTCATTATATATTCAATAATTCAATCGTGTGTGGAACCCCGCGTCTGTGTCTAAGTGTGTGTTCGTTCGTCAGGCGAGAAAAAGTGTCCCCGGTACAATTGTTTTTTTTTTCCCATTACACTTTTACAATAATAATCGAGCCCTCGCGTTTGTGTGTGTTACGATGATGGACCCTTTTTTCCTCTAATATAACTTTGTTTCTTTTTTTATTTTGTCTCTCTCTCCTCATTCCTTTTTTTCCATTATAATATAACCTCTATATGCTCGCGCTATAGATTATTTAGAAAAACATACTTGAAAAACGTTGTTGTAATATACGGCGCCAAGAAACAAGCATTTCTTTTTATTTTACTTTGTCTGTGTTCTCATCTCTCATCCTTTTTATCCACTTTTTTATAATATTAATTAACCACATTATCATATTTAACACTTAAACATGAAAACTATGCATCTGTTTGTTTACTCATTATCATTAAAGAGAAATTCGCCACACCTCGACGTGTGTGTATAAATGTCACCTTGTATATGTGTCTCTGTTTATGTGTGCAGTAGTATAATAGTATAATAGCAGTACAGTACAGTTAGTTTAGTTTTTTACTTCTTTTTTGGTAGAAAAGTTTTCTCTCTCTCTCAATCTCTCTCGGCCACGTTTCGACATTAAACTATGTTTGTCCATTTTTACTTTATTTATATACTCGAATTAAATCACACTTGCTTTACTTAACCGTTTCTAAGGTGGTTGGTATTTTTTTTTTGCTTATTACCCCCGAGGTAAATTAATTAATAATACAATAACCCTTACAATTTGTTACTTACTTTTTCATCAATATTTCGTTTAAAATTCTTATACAAAGTTTGTTGCCGTTTGTGTGTGGGTGTTTTGCTCGTTTTGCCCGAAGATAAAGTACACTCAAAAAATTATCATTACTTTTTTTATCATTATTATTTCATCGGCGTCTCTTATTTAAATTTATTTTACTTTTGTTTTTCACCCGCCTTAATCTACAGTAAAGATCGACATCATTATGCTTCAGACTTTTCGTCGCATCCTACTATACGAGTTACCATTATTATTTAAACATTACACAACTTCTGGCGTCTCTCAATCATCATCATCGTCATTATTATTTTTATTTACTTTTTTTTCTCTCTAACAAAATTCACCGGCGCTTATATAACCTTTAAACTTATTACCCAGTCGCGCTTTCGCGGTTCAGTATTGAGAAGAGGTGTCTTACACATATACTTAACGGTTTATTTTACTTTTTTTACTTTTTAATCATCTTTGTTTCGTCATCTACCTTGTATCACGCGGAGAGGAAGGAAACTAAGAGGAACAATTACACGTACGAGCACGTTTAATGTATAACGGGTGAGAAAATACAAGCGGAAGGGATTAAAGGGAGGGAGGGGAGGAAAGAAATCATGTATGTGTGTATATACGTGTGTACGTCTTCATATCGTAATAATAAGCGCTAAGAGTCTTTGAGGTACAGCAAGTACTTTGAACTTCGTCAGGGATTTCATCTCTCTCTCTTTCTCTCTTACTCTTACTCTCTTACTCGCTCGCTCGCTCTATTTTAGTCGTTTTATCTTTTAATTAATCCTTTACCTATATGATATCTTTTGTTTGTTTTTGTTTTTTTACAGTACTTTAGGAGTAATTTGTCCTCTTTTGCTTTACAATTAAATCTTCTTAACTATTTTGTTTAAATTACGGGTTATTTGCAGTCGCGGGCGCCCTCTTAACGCCTTTTTTTACTTATCGACGATACTTTTTAAGTGTTACACGATATATCATTCGGACTACTAACTCTCGTGGAAAATTAGATGAGAAACAGAATATAGAGTATGCAAACTCTCGTCGTTTTATCGTTTATGCTAGTAAGTTTCTTTTCTTCCCTGTTCGGCTGGGAAAGAGCGAAAGTGTGTGGATGTATGTGTGTAAGTGAAATCATGAGTACGTGTGTATGTGTGTGTGTAAATCGTGCATTTATTTTTTTCAACAAAAATAGAAATTTTCGTACCTTATATACCATAGCCTGACTTACAATAATAATAATTAATTAATTCGAAAGTCATTTATAAAAATAATTGTCAGAAAAAGACTTTTTCAAATGCAACAAGCTTAATCGTTATTTATATACCGCCTGGGATAAAATATTCGACAATTGAAACAACGAGTCTCTTAAAATATTTACAAACATAAATTCTTAAGAGTTATTACCATATTTAAAAATGAATAAATACTTATCTCTCTCATTCTTAATTAAGCGCCATTACAATTAATAAATGGATACGAAATTCGTCGAAAAATGAGGAATACGCATAAGTATATACGCTATATAGAGTTAATTATAATAAGAATGGATTTGTGCGACACTACCTGGCATTTGCACAGAAGAATTCGTTTGATTGTTTAACCAAAAAATAATAATAATAGAAGTACAAAGAACAACAATCGATTTATGTAGTAGTTTAAAATTAAGAAGATACATTATCATACCGCGTACGTGGCAGTGGACTGACTGAAAAATTAAAAGCTGCTCCGTATGTGTGTGTATACATGTACCATTGACGTGTGTGAGTGTATGAGAGACAAGGACGAGAGATTGGAGGCAAAAAGAATAATCGTCTTTCGGGTGACAATTACAATAGTTGCTGCGTGTGTATGTATGCATATGTGTGTACATGTTACGTGTGTCTGTGTGTGTGTGTGTTTACAATATAACACATTTTAAACTCAAGTGATATAATTATTCATCATCATCATCATCATCGTACCCAAAGAATGTATTCTTGTTCGTTAAAAATTAACTATCGTAATATAATTATACAATATTATAGTTTATCGTAAAATGTTTCAAGCGCTGTATATTAAAAATCATCATTACCATCATACTCTTATGCATATGAAAAAATACACATTCGATTGAAATATTATAATAGTAATATTAAAAATTACAGAGTTTGACTTTCGATTTTTTTCTTTATCCTTACTTTGTTTTTTGCTATCATTTGTGGTCGTCGTCGTTATTTTCATATTTTTTTTTACGTCTTTTATTTAGCTTCGATTCTCATTCTCGAAGGCTCAAATATTGATTGATAAATCGATCAAAGGAAAAGGCGAGGTGTGTTGTGAAGAAAAAAAAAACACAAAACAAAGACTCCTATGTAACTACATAACCGAGGGACTATATTATATATCATATACCATTAAAAAAAATCATTGAAGAAGAAAGTGAAAAAATCTTTCTCTCTCTTTCTTTTTATCTTTCTTTCCTTTTGCCGTGTCACATAATCGTTTTTTTCTTTCTCACATCGTTACAGCATCCTTGACGCGCGAGACGCACACTGACGTAGGGCCGGAGGAGCGAGCGGGAAGCGACGCACCGAGCCCTTTTCTCGCGTAGCCAAGACGCGAGAAAAGAGTGTGGCATGATTATTTTTTACTCTCTCTCTCTTTCTCTCTCTTACTACACTTAGGTTAAATCGGCTTCACTCGTTTTTTGTTTTAAACGTTAATCATCTTCGAGTTTTCTTAAATTAGAGATACATATACTGGATTCACTTCTCTCGTGCGTTTGAACAGTGTGTCTTAATAATGCGTGAGTTACGTGTGTGTATGTTTGTGTGTAAGTGTGTGTTTGTACAAATCGCGTGTGTTAAATTACCTTAAATACCCCCCACTTTGCTTTCACATAGTCGTCGTCAAAGAAAAATATATATACCACGAGAGCACGGAAAAGCGGGTAAGTGTAGACTGTATTTGTGTGTGTATTTCAATAGTTCTTTTTGTATCATAAATGTTAAAATTACAATATTACAAGTGAAGTAGTAGTAGTAG
This sequence comes from Torymus auratus, assembly GCA_900474315.1. Taxonomy (NCBI): domain Eukaryota; kingdom Metazoa; phylum Arthropoda; class Insecta; order Hymenoptera; family Torymidae; genus Torymus; species Torymus auratus. Next base: position 16,813 of record UXGD01001785.1, read on the forward strand.
TAGTAGTAGTAGTAGGTAGTAGATCTACGCGTTTAGTTTAGCTTTATCGTTATTTTTATTTTAAAAGTAAAACGGGGTAAATACACGGGAGAGTCGAGGTGTCGTTATATCCATTTCTTTTGTCGTTCTACATTTATACGTATAGAATAATTATGTGTAAACTTTATTTAATCGTTCGTTAATAACCATTTACTTTTAATTAGTCGCTAAAAACCAGTCTTTGTTCGACACGGGGCCGTCGTGTGGCGGGATCCCGGTGCTTCATTATTATTTTTTATTTTCCTCTATCTTTATTTTTATGAATTACTCCATTAATAATCTAGTAAACTTGACATTATTTTTATGTTTATCTCATATTCTTTCACTTTACTTTGCTTTAATGACGAAAAAACTTTCTTTATTTTCTAGTCTCTCTTTCATCACACATTCGCGCCGACATTCACACGCACTTTTACCCTCCCTCTATCTCTCTCTCTTTCTCATTTCACCAGCTTACTCACTCTTGGCATCTCACAGATATCACCGCGCCTTATGTAATTATGTACCGATCGACTAATTATCACGACAATAATTAAAAACGTAAAACTCTCGATGTGCTTGTCACTCTATATCCGTGTGTGTATGTATCCACGTGCCCTTATAGCCCTATACCTTTGTCTCCTTCTCTCTGCATCTCGCTCTACAAGAAAATTTTGCGTTATATTTATACCCATTAAAAAACTCTTATTACCTTTTAGCTTCGTATTATATAATTAATCAACTCACTCTATACTCCTTAAAAATTAAACTCTCCTCGTAAGCGCGGGGTTTGATTTTTTCCGTTTGTCTTTTTTTCATTACTTTACTATATCTTTTTGTGTATGTATGTGTATGTGACTGTGTTACGTCTATTTATCATTTAATTACCTTGTAAAAAACGGAGAACACGACTTAAACCGAAGAGAGACCGTCACGACATTAGAAAAGTAGTCAACAACCCTGAGTGCAAAGCCGACGCTCGGACGCGGCCCTGAATATTTAGTATAGTCAATAAAAAACGAGATATTCCTTAATAATCCGAAAAATTCTTAACCTCTCCCTACGATAAGTCAATATTTAGCTTTCCATTCTTCGTTCTTATTTACTTTTTAACCTTCTCTTTCCCCCCCTTCTTTCGAAAAATACTAATAATATTTTCATTTTTTTTCCTCTTTGTCGAGTATAAATATATTCATCTCTATCTTTCTTTCTTTCTCTGTTTAGCCTTAATAAACATACGCGACGCCGTCGTTCGATATATATTTGCCGTTATTATTTGTGCCCTACGCGCTTAGATACAATAGATATTATTCGAAAAACAGATGCTTTGGCTCTCTTTTTACTTTATTTTTCATTACGAAGTATACGTCACCTAAAAAGACTCTCTTTCTCTCTCGGATCAACGAGACTTATCGTTACGTTAATAAGAATTCTTAATTATCAAGGACACTGCGTTTTCATTTATTAATCGAGATATTTCGAGCTGGAGATAAGAGAGGCACCCTTGAGAACTAAATTCCTTATCATATCCTTAAGCTTCTCTCTTATGTACAAGTTTCAAGGCCAATCAAATATACTATTATTAGAAAAACTCGCGTGCCTCTCTTTCTCCCACTCGCTAGTAGTAGTAGTAGTAATAATGACTAATTTTTCTTGGCTATCTTTAATTAATTAACTTTGCCGAGGTTGCTATTACGACCTTAATTTTACACTTAAATTTCTGATTATCATTATCATTGTAAACGAATTTGTTTTAAAAAATAGCTAAACTTTAGCTTAATATACATATATATAATCTCTCTACAAGGCTTTAAAAACTTTTCTGGCTTTCTTTTCGTTTCAGAAAATTCGTAAACCAAAAATATATATAAACATCATTAAAAAACAAGATAGTTAGTACACGTGTAAACGAGCTTTATTTTTATTACTATAAGTAAGTTATATTATCCTCCGTTGGGGAAGTGCGAGAGAGTCAGAACCAGAGTGTTTTTAAGTCTACATAACGTCCAAGTCCGCTTATTTACTCTTATCATTTTATTATTATTATCATTAATCAGTGAAGCCTGGAGAAAAACCTTAATTAAAAGAGATAGGCGCAAGGCACAGATAATAAATGGCAAAAAGTTCGTGGTTGTACAGTAGTAACAGTAGTAGCAATTTACAATAACAGTTACAATTGTAATAGTAAATAATAGCCGCGTAGCAGTCGAGCTACCGGGGCGCCTTTTAGTCCACGTTGGAATTAATAGTATAGCAATAATTAACCGTAAGAATTACATAATAACAATGATCATAATAATATAATAGTTCGTTATAAAAAATGATGTAAATCTCCTTTTTACATCAACATGCCTAATTTTATTTAGTTTATAACTATTACAAAAAACCGAGGTAAAATATATTTATATTTATATTTATAAATTAAAAAATCAGTTCATTTCTTAAACCCGACGTTTGACGATTAAAATTGATTTTAATTTACAATTCGCAATATGGAGAGAAGAAATTAAAGGCTTACTCAACTATATTCTCTTGTTCTCTCGTCTCCTTTTTCCATAAATCTTTGTGTAGATAGAGATATACTTTTGTTAACAATTCGTATCTACGTAAATGAAGGAAATAATAATAATGATGGTAATAGTAATAATAATATAATTAATTAATAATAATAGTGGTGGTATTATTAATAATAATAATAATGATAATAATAATAATTACTACAATAAAGTTTATAAAAAAAACATCGAGAAAAAAAAGGATGAAAAAAAATCATTAAAAGGAAAAAGAGACAAGAAACTTATTAAACGAGTATACAGGCGCAGATTTTTTACAGCATACAAAAGTAAAATTATTTTAAGATATACGATAAAAAAATTGATAGGCTAAAAAAATCACGAAGGAGCCTATGTCCTGATGTCAAGTTGATTTACAAACACGCATACACAATTGTCAAAAATTAGATCTACGTATGTTACACTACTGTCGAATAGTTTACTTCCTTTAATTACTGGTAGAATCGGCCTATGAATATTGACTTATATAACCGCAGTTTTTTATTTTCATTAATAATTCGTCGTTTAAACTCCCACCATGTTTATCAACTACTACGCTCAATAGTAGAAATCCGTATTGATTGTTGAAGAGTTTTTTGGTCGTCCCGATATAATAATATTCTTGCGAACCTGTCGCTTAAATTTAGCTTTCGTCGACCAGACTCCCTCACTCGTTCTACATTTCTTTCTTTCTTTCTTTCTCTCTCACTCTCTCTCTCTCTTCTCGCGTATACGAACAGGCATTCTCTTTCTCTCGCGCGTCTCACATACACGCCATGCACACTCTCGCGCCATTTCTTTCTCTTTTTAAAAGTAATTTCTTTACGTTTAATATTAACCTCGTAATTCATATTATTATGTTTTTTCCCAACTTCGTCTCTATTGTTATAACGTACATCGCCCCCGTTGAGAGATGTACGAGCGGAGGTGTGACAACGCAAAGCAATCAAAAACTATTGTATTAAGTTTGTTTTTTTCTTGTTTTTCGTATAATATAATATTTCTTTGTTCTCTTAAATCTATATAGGAATATAAAGTAAGGTTTTACAATAAAAAGTCGAAGATCGTAACAAAGTGTACAGCAATCGAATAAAGATACAATTTTGTTTCTATATCATTTTAAAATAATAAAAAAAAGTAATGCGGTATCTGGCAAACCGAGCGCACACGCACGCTCGTGCATCTCTCAACTCTGGCGTATATAAAAAAGAAGCCACAGCGGTGTGTTTGTTTGTGCCGCCTCAGTCGTCGGTTCCTCCCTCAATGCTCATTTATATCATTGTTATTTCGCTCCTCCGTCTCATTGGCAGATGTTCGGTCGTTCTGAATCATTTATATTTTTTTTTGTATTTTTGATTTTTGATTTTTTTTTTTTTTTTTAATACCATTGAGATATTTTTTTTTCAACTTCTTTGCCGCTCTTTCTCGGATTGATTTCACTAAGTAGTATGTGTGCTCATTTTTGTTTGCGGAATTTTTTTTGCATTTGTCGTCGAAGAAGTCGCAGAAGTTTGTTCAAAACTCTATAAACGCTTTTTCTCGTTTGCTTGTCTGCATGTGTGTGTCTTAGTGTACGTATTGGAAAGGATAGAGAGCCCTCGGTGTCCCAGCGCCGACGGGCTGCTCTCGCGCGCGCTTTGACTTTATCTCGCACACTATGGTGTCGGGTCTTTCTTATCTATTGTCGCTTCGATATCTTTTAAACGAAATCCTTGACATAGTCTTCCCCCCATTCATCATACAACAGCTAATTGCTAAGTGTGAAGCATGAGGCGACTCGTGAGCGACCTCGACTTTAAGTGCTAATTGAAGGATTAGGCACTTCGCATGTTGTTCTTGTCAAAGGTCGCCCCTGAGCGACATTCTTTTTTAGCAAAGACGACCCGTTTTGTTTTTTCAAACCTCGGCAAACTTTGGCGCCGAGCACGCACGGGCATATTTAAAGTTAAGTTCTTCATCATGTACACAATTGACCATTCTTAAACGTTATCTTACTTTTAATCGTTACATCATTACATTGTTACATCGTTAGTTATTATTCATTACATCTACTTATTATACTTTCTTTGACACATGATTTTTGCTTTTGTCTCGTTAATTCTCTCTTTTTTTAAATCTTTGTATAACATTATTACATAAGTGCGCGCGGCTCGGGGCATGAGTTTGCCGGGGACGACGGACCGGATAAAATTAGTCCTTTGTACACGTGGTTAAGTATGTGTGTTTGTATGTTTGTGTGTTAGAAAAGTGATAGATCTGATCTTTTAGCGAACTGAGACATTGACATCGCTGCTGGGAGACACATAGACAACAACAACAACAACAGTAGTAGTAGAAGTAGTAGTAGTAGTAGTAGTAGTAACAGCAGCAGCTAAGAGAATATGCTCGACCAGCGTTCGAGTTTTTGCGACTTTTGGTAGTAGTAGTGGTGGTGGTAATAGAAGTAGTATCAGTAGTACGAGTGCAAAGGTATTGGTGTTGGTGTGAAACGGACAACCCAGGAGAAGAGCAAGAAGGCCTTTAATAAAACGCCGTCGGGGGGGCAGGACAACAGTAGTAGTTGTTGTTGTTGTGATGGTAGTGGTAGTAGTAGCATTGATAGTAGTACTATGATTATCATCGACTGCGCGTGTTCTCTGTTTGCCTGCCTGTCGGCCGGCCCGCCCCGGGCGGCGGCGACCGTCGCATGCTCGCTCTCTCTCTCTTTCTCTCTCTCGTCGATTGGGGGATTAAAATGGTCATGAGGTGGGCCACTCTTTGAAATCGAAGCCCTGCTGGCCGGGTTTCGGGGCGCTGGCAGCATACCCACCTTGGCTGCTCTCACCCGCCTGGTAGGAGCGCTGAGGATAGCTCGTCTCCGCGTAGTTGCTGTAGCCGGTGTAGCCAGCGTAGTCCGGCGTCTTGGCGGAGCTGCTCGAGGAGCCAGGCGCACCAGAGCCTGTTGTCTGCCTCGAGTACATGTCACCTAAAAACGAGAACCGTATTTAAGAGTGTTAGAAGGTTAGCCGACTCGGTCGAAAGGGATGTTGCAGCCTAGTGCTATCTTTGGCGTTTCACGATTATTTTATGATTATTTAAAAAAAAAATAAATAAAAAAAAAGTTTCTGACGAAATAATAATAAAAAAAAGGTTCAGGCACACAATGAACAAGCAAATTTTTAAGATTTTTAAAAAACATTTACGACTATCAACAATGAAAAACTCATTTGGTGGTTAGATAGTGGCTGTGTGTTGTGGTTCTTTTTAAATTGTTGGTTTGTGTTAAGCTTTATTGTTGAGGCAAGTATTTTATTGTTGATAGTGATTGAGCTATTCGTACTAATGAGGAGAGGATGGAAGCACATGGGAGTAGGAGGAAATATACATCTCCCTATGCTACTATCTATTTTGATGCATAACGTAATTTTTTTTTTTAGCTTGGTTCAGAGACCACAGAATTATGTTTGACTATCCTAAACATTGGATTCTTTTATTAAACATAATAATATTAGTATTAACATTGTCAACTACATTTTCCAATAAACAAAAAAGGTTGGCAATAATGACTTATTGCATATTAGGGTTTTATCTAGCACCATGCCCAGGAGAAATGTTATGTTGTTTTTACTGTCTTTTATAAACAATATAGAAAGAAAATACCATAGATAACCAAATAAATTCAATTGGATTTGAACATAGAACTGTCTTGTCGAATTAATCATGTATTGTAAAAGAAATGAATGACCCATCTGGAAGTTGGCACAAGTCTACATGTAAGTTTTTATTTTGCTCAGTACAGTGTTAAAGTCAATCTCGTATTAATAAAGTTACAAATATTGAAACAGCAAAAAAAAAAAAATGGTAAAAAATGGATAGGAGATGTAAAAACGTGCAGCATATCAAAAAATGACATTCGTAATCGATTCAAAAAATTGTGAAAAATGCAGTACAAAAGAATATGACTCAAGGCACAAAGCAGAAAATTTTATTTGGAATCAATTATTTGACATTATTGTGTGATGTGAGGATACAATGTTGAAGGTTGGAACAATAAAAATTAAGTAGAGAAAGCTAATGTAAATCATGTTGAATTGACATTATTCGGCAGTCATGAGAGTTAAAAAAGATACAAAGCTGGCCCACTAAAGAACGTCGAAAAATTTTGTCATTGCAGTTAGACAAAGTACAACAGTGAAAAAGAAAAGTATAAAATAGTAAAATAAATTTGAGAGACCATTGACAGGGCGGATTTTGGAGCTGGAGGTTAGGGTTTTTTTTTCTTTTATTTTTTCGTTTTTCGCATTTGCACTGAGAGATTTTGAGACTGAGCTTGAAGACTCACCCGGTGGACCAGAGGGGTTCGAGTTGGAGTTTGGCTGCGAGGAGTTGGGCTGAGGGGGCTGGGGTGGAGGCTGGCTGGAGTGCCCGGGTGGAGGGCCATTTTGTGGCATGTTCCACGAATTCCAGGAGGCTCCCGGACCTCCCCCCGCAGCCCCACCAGTACCCGCCGTGGGCCCATAGCCCCCTGAAGCGGCCGCTGCCGGCCCACCTGCGATCATTAACCACACAAACAGTGTCACCAACCGCAACTTCTACAACAGCCTTCCTCCCTTCTTCCCGCTATCTAAGAGTCAAGGATGCCTGTTTTTGTTTATCTCTCTCCCAAAGCTAACAAGCAGCCTTGATCACCATTAATTTCTATTCTAACTCAACCACTTTGTATTATCATTATCCATTTCTCTCTTTATATCTGTGTAGTCCTATTGTATTTTCTTTCCTCATTTTCGATTTTTTTTTTTTTTTTTTTGTTTTTTTATTTTTTTTTTATTTTTAAACTTCTTTTTCCTCCAGGGGGCATTTTACTATTTTATTCATGTCCTTGTTTTATTAATTGTCAAAATCTCCAAGCAGGATGGAATAGGGAAAGGGCAGGATGAGAATTATTTTTCAACTATGTAATAAATACTTAGTGAATCTATATAATTCAGAGAGAGATAGATAAAGAAAGGAGGAGAATTGATAAATCATGAATCCTTTACAACAATATTAGCTTTTATGCCAACTCATATCATTGGAAGTAATATTAATTATTCAAACTCTTGGGTAAGTCTAATGAATTATTAAGTAGTTTAAGATAACAGTTGTTACGTTTACTGATATCTCATAAAATTGTTCTTTAAAATTGTTGAACAAGTTAATGCACCAATTGACTTATAGATTTGCTTGCAATCATATATGCACTTGTATTTTTTTTTTTTTCCAAGTTGAGATTTTAAAAATCGTGATACTGACCATAACTTCCATAAGCTTGATTAGCTGCAGCAGGCTGGACATTGTAGCTGCTGCCCCACTGGTGAGGTGGTGGTGGTGGGATCTGCTGCTGCTGAGGTGGTCCTGGTGGTGCACCCCAACCCTGAGTGTTGTATTGAGCACTGTAACCTGCATAACCTCCCGTCTGGGGACTAGTTCCCCATCCCTGGTATTGTTGCATCATGTTTCCAGGTGGGCCCATTGGTCCACCCATCATTGGCCCTCCCATCTGTCCATTGGGTCCACCCATTGGACCCATGTTTCCAGCCATTCCCATTGGAGGTCCCTGCTGTGGTGGACCCCACTGTCCTTGATGGCTATCATTCATCTTGCTAGACGAATCACGAGGCTCGGCATGCTTGATCTCAACCTGCCAACAAAGTTTTACCATAGCGTCAAAAACAAAAGTGTCAAGCTCAAATAGTTGGAGTCTGTTTAATTTTCAATAGTATAATTTTTACAATTCTTTACATAATACTAAAGAATGCTAAATTATCTTATCTAAAATTAATGATAAAGACAAAATTTAATATAAAGTTAATTTTAAAAATTTTTATGTTAGGTTATTACACTAACTAGACTTATATAAAACAATCTAAATGTAATATACATAAATATATATAAATATGAATATTAGTTTAAAAAACTTACGATCTACTACAATTAAGAACTTAACAAATAAAAGTCTTATACAATGCTCATAAGCTTATGATAATTTAAATTTACCTATTTTAACTTATCTTAAGTATATTTATCACTAATCTTAAAGTTTGAAACCATAGTTCCAGCCTAATATATTTGCATGATTTAGAAGAATTATGTATGTATATAGTTTTTTCGTGCATATGTAGTACCTGTTTTCCATTTAAGTTGACAAAATGTTCAGCCACGCATCTGTTCACTGCCTCTTCATCCTCGAAGCTGAGAAATCCAAAGCCTGCCATCCAAATGTGACACGTTTATAAAAAAATTGTCCGTCGAATATGTTTGGGAGCAAATGTAGATGTTTTTTTTTTTTTTATTATCAGAGACACCACCGCCATCGAAAAGTTCTTACTTATACTTATTTGCCTTTTTTCTTTTACATTAACATTGCGTTGTGTGTATAATTTATTTGTGTATTATCATAAAAATAAATATTAAGGTAAATAAAATTACAATGTAGAAGCTTAATCCATATAATAATTACACATAAGTAACTTATAGTATAGCCTGACTCTATGCCTTAAGCTACACTTATAATATAAATGTGCGCATTATCTATAAATGAATGAAATTTGGCCATGCTGAATTTATAAACTTGACTGACTGGGTCAAGATGACAACAGGGGAAAAATTTACTCTCACAAGTTTCAATGGCTTTAGACTGCTGCAATATCAGGGACTAATCATGAGTGTATAAATTCAGGCATGTCTTGTTAATAAATTGAAGATTTTTGTAAAAATCGATAAAAACTATGAGTAAACAAAATTGTAACAGATAATACAAACGGCTCTTAAAATAAATTTAAACATACTTCATAATATAAGCTTAGACACGATAATAAAATTATATGACTTTTCAAAATGACAAGTGTGCTCTCTTTCATAAACATCGTTAGTATCAAAGTGCAAGCAATCCCTCACCTCTGGATTTCTTTTTCTCCTGGTCGTACATGATGACCACCTCCATGACCTTGCCAAAGCGCTGGAAGAAAGATCTTAGATCCGTCTCGGTAACATTGCTGGGCAGTCCACCAAGGAACACCTTGGGGAAGCCACCGCTGCGCTTGGGCTTCTGCAGAGTGCGTGGGTTGCACGGCTTGGGATCGATCTGCAAACAATTTACTCGGTCAGTTCCTCTCTTCCAATCCTAACAAAGAAAAACCACTACTCTCTCAAGTAGTATAAAAATACATACTGTGCGTCCGTCCAGCTGGTGTGGTCCGTTTTGGAGCACGAGGCCGACGTTGGACGGGTCGCTGAAGGTGACGAAACCGAAGCCTCGGCTCCGGCCGGACTCGCTGTTCTTCATGACCACGCAGTCGATGACCTCGCCGTAGCGGGCAAAGTAGCGCTGCAGGTTCTCCTGGGTCGTCTCCCATGACAGACCACCAACGAACAGTTTTCTGCACAGACAGAGGGAAGGGAAAGAAAAGCCACGCGGCCACGTTAGTTAAACGGTTCATCATATACAGTGGTTCACGAAAATGCGCCACACCGCGCGAAACCGGTTTCATCGCGGCCTGGCTCCCGGGGCCGTTGCACGGCGGCGGCGTGGTGATGATGAGGCGCCGCCGCCGCCGCGCGCACGCACGCTCTCTCTTTCTTTCACGCACACACGCGAGAGCGAGAGAGACGAAGCTATCCAGCGAGAGCTGCTCTCTGCCTCGCCGCCGTAAGTAGGCGAGAGTGCAACGAACGAACGCCGGCTCGCGGCGCGATCACTCTCGTCCTCCAGGAGTCGCATTCTCTCCTCTCTCGCCCTCTCGTACACACATGCATACATATACACGCGCATGCAACCCTCTCGCTCTCGCCATATAAGGCACGCGGTTGCATGACTCAAGCCGCGTTGCGCCGCGCGGCGCGCATACGTGGATACGTAAGGAGAGCGGAGCGTGCTGCTGGCAGCTACTCCACGGCTATATGCAAGCTAGGTACTCACCCCTTTTCGTCGTCGTCCATTTCGTTCTTCACTCTCATAATATTACGCTTAGGCTTGCTGCTCCCGGCGCGCCTCTCTCTTTCTCTTGCTCACTCTTGCACTTCACTCTCGTTTCTTCAGCAGCAGACTTCCTCACGAGCAGCGTCTCGCGCACTACGTATTATATATCCTCTCTGGCTCAGCGGGGCGAGTGCGCGCGTGTCTTTCTCTCCACTCTCAGTCTTCTCGCCTCCCTCGGAGCAAAGTGCTGCTGCTGCTCTGTGCGCGCTCTCTCTCCCCTCGCTCTCGCGGAATATGGCAGCTGCGGCTCGCGGCGGCGGCGGACGAGGCTAATGGCTTCGAGACAGAGAGAGAGAGCGATATAGTACTGTGAGAAGGAGGGACAGAGACAGTAGAGGCTGAAAGCGTGCGGCGAGACACGACGTTAGACAGAGACAGAGTGAATGAGAGAGAGGGAGAAGGACGCGCGCGTCATTTCCGCTAGGCCGACATTTTGTAATACGAGGGTCAGCTGAGGCACTCCTTGCATTCTAACCCAAACAGCCGTTGCGCGTATCTGCGGTATTCCTAAGCTTGAGTTTCGGCGAGTTTTGCAAGTCTATCGCTAGATTTAGCTGAAATCTTCATCGATTAATTCATGGCTCGACGATAGGCGCCCTCTTATCTCTACCGTAGCGCAACATATGGTTGTTGGTAAGAGTCACGCGCGGACTCTCTCCAACCTAGCGTTAAGTGACAAAAACAAATAAATCCCGCCATTTCGTCGCGCTCGTGGCGACCACAGCTCCAAAAATCATCCCTTCGAGGTGGCTGCACGAGCCGACCCATCGCCCGATTTTTTGTCGGCTCATCGTCGCGATATGCGTCGTTCGTTTTATTTACGACGCCCGTTGCCGCGTTGCCGCTGTCGCCGCTTCGCATTGGATAAGTAGATATCGGGGGTAGGCTAGGTACGCGTACGCGTGCGTGCGAATTTGCACAAGATTGCAATTGACGAGAGTGGTACAGGGAAGTTAATATGGTGGGTAGGGCGGAAAATTTGAATGCTCGGTTGTTTATTTATTGATTCAGGAGAATAGAGTTATGGGATTCAAGATGTAAAATTACTTTCGTTGTTATACTATAAAGTTTACTAATAGTTGTACGTATTTATTTTGGATATCACTGTAACTGATAAATAAAATTACAAAAGTTTTTAGAAAGAGATAGAGGAAGTACATAAACTGGAGCATTATTAACATTTACTACAAATAGTTAGAGATAAGAGTTGAAAAGATAAAAAAATAAATTCCCATTTTATAGATCAACAAGCCTATCTCTTTTTATACGTTTTTTTCCTTACTTGAAATTCGTTCAAATAAAGCACTAATTTTTTTATTTTCATTCGTCATTATTACCAAAACCACTTATCGTATCTATATGAACACAAAAAGTAAGTACTGTTATAATCCCGTGACAACCGCATGGAAAATCCAGAGGCACCGCGAGAGCGCGGATAATACCTATACGCCGCGTCTTTCGACGTCACGCATCAGCAGAAATTTTAGTCGACCAATCGCCGTCGGCACCTCGCACGACACATCCGCGGAAATTTTGGCGATTCTCGACGACGTTGCCGTACCTACTTACCTACTCTCTGTAAAGTATATATATGCATCTGCGTCGTTGGAGAAAAGGGGACGGTGCTGTGATTGGACGCTGTTTGGCAGCGGTGTGCAAAGTGTCTCGTGGCGAACGATGTAGTGTATATTGGCGGGATAGTCGTTCCTTTGATTTTAATGGAATTTCGATGAAAGTGGGAAGTAACGGTTACGTTATGCTACTAGATGCTATTGGGTTTAACGTATACTTAATTTTCTTCGTGCTCAATTAATGTTACATATCAAATATCTAATAAACATAATGAGTTATTTTTTCCTAATAAATATATATACTCGTTGAACTGCTGAAATAATCATGTCATTGCAATAGTTGTTTTTTTTATACAATAATTAAGAATTGGTTTATAAAAACTTAAAACAACGACAATTTATAATTTTTTTTTACAAAAACTAAACGTGAATAAAAGAAATTAATTTTTAACAATATATTTTTCAGATGCCAATAATAAACTCAATGCATCTCGATACTTAAGACTCAAATAACGTTTACATTGAACAAAATGAAAATACAAAATAACATATGTTTTATTATTTTCGAAAAATTATATGTTGCTGCATAATATACAAAGCAATGGTAAAAAAAAATGGGATCACCGCGAACTATCGAATTATCACGATCCAGTTGCCACGCAAAGTTTCCGTCTTCGCATTCTTCAAGTTCCCTTAGATCTATTTTTAGATTATACAGCTACTTTACGATAGGAAACTCCGGGTAGGAGTTCATAAGGTGTTGCTCGGGTCTCTGATATGACATATGAGAGCAAAGCAGATGTTTCCTGATTTTTATGAAAGCTTTTCAAAATAGCTAAAACTTCCTGCCAGAGGTTTTCGAGACTGTATGCTTTTACTGCGTGAAGTAATATATAGTTCTATCGTTATAAATCTTCCGTAAAGTCGATTAAAATATCTGGTTTTTGTACAGTTGTTTATATTTTGCTTGAGATCATCGTACGCATAAAAAAAAAATGTTTGTGTTATATCTTTAATATTGACGCAATCGTATAGTTACTCTCAAGTATTTATACTTCGAACCCAATTCAGTCAATCAAAAATTTTCCAACACTTTTGCAACCATACTACTCTGAACACGTCCATTCTGCATCCAATCAAACCGATTACAAATCATCCGATATCTCAATACAAACTTCTGGCTCTAACCGAATACGAATTAATTATCTATTACCCAATAAGTAATTTCACCATATACATATATCGTTCCCCGAAGCATAATGACCTCTCTACTGTCTCTCCCAGCCATCGCCAATTATCAAGCCAATCACGCTTTATTAATCCTCGCGTACATGCACGCGTAACGCACAATAGCCGCCTGCACCTCTGCATCCGGCGAGATCTCTCGTCCCTCGCTCGTCGGGTAATTGCGCTCCGATCCATAAATATTGCGTATTATATATACGCGTAGTCGCATAGCGCTATAATACACAATGAGATCGCGGTGTCGACGGCCCATCGCGCTTAATCGACCTCATAGGATCCGCTCGAAAGTAACAGAACCCGATCCGTTATAGCTGCCGCCGCGGTGAAAGAGATAGAGACAGAGAGAGAGGAGTTGGAGACGGTAGCGCACACAGGAGTTGAAAGAGTACAAGACGAGCACACGGCGGTGACGTGGTGTGGGAAATAAAGAGCGCTGCGCGGGGTTATTTCGTTGATGGTTTTGATGGGAAAGATGCGCGAGCGATTTTATGTAACGGTTTGCGGTGGATTGGATGTGTGAATAATTGGAAAAAGGCTTTTATCTAAAAGCTACATGTGGTACGTCTGTGTGTGATCTTGTACCTATTTAGGGCTGCACGAGAGCAAGACACTGCGATATTTCCGTATATTCATATGGTCTCGCTCTTGTAAATTCTTGAAAATTTCTCTCTTGTCCTGGTCTTGCCAGTCAATATGAAAAGTATTATCGTCTTGTCTTGAAATTCTTGATTATAATGGAGTTGCGCAGACATGCAACAGTAAGCAAGTCGCTTATTAAAAAAAATTCTTAAACCGGAGGATGCGAGGTTCACGTAGAAGTAGAAGGCACGCAGCCGTGAAATAGTAAGTTTTTTAAATAATTGACTCGTTCACTGTCGCATATCACCGTAGATCTCTTTTGCTTTCTCACGAGAAAGCTTTGTAACGGTGAAATTTTTCGAATCAAAGATTTTAATGAATTTCGATATTTTTGTGGTTCCTGAGTCAGAAAAATAGGTTTTTAAAAAATATATGTATGTATGAATGTGTGTATGTATGTATGTATGTATGAAAT
>UXGD01001786.1:0-31245 GCA_900474315.1 Torymus auratus
CGATCTCCCATTCACTTTTCATGCAAAAAAAGGTCCTATTCCTGCACTTATTAAAAAAATTACTATGTGTAACAAGGCAGCAATTGATTTTTTCAGACTCGGATGATGATTTTGATCACTCGTGAACCACTCGTGCTCAATCATCATCCGAGTCTGAAAAAGTCAATTTTCCTCCCTTGTTGCAACAATGTACTATTAAAAAATCAGGGGAATATTCAGGTAAACATGTTATTATAATACTTACTCTCATTTTTAACATGTTATACTGTATTGTCCTGATGACGACGAGAATTAGTAATCCTCCCAATGATATTTCACTTATTGATCTTTCAGTATACCAAGTGACGTTTTTCAATACCTGAAAAGAATTGTAAATAAAAAATATGAAATCATAACTTAAATTGTATAATGTTTCATCCTTACTTTATCATGTACACCTTTATTAAAACCTTCATCTTCACTAAGAATTAAAAGGATGATTAAAGACATATATATGTGGTGTGAAGTGTTATCTGGAGCATGATAAAGTATTCTTAAAATAGGAATAACCTGCAATTAATATTTATTTTTAATTACTAGTTCTAATTTTATACTTGTGTACTTATTATAGCACACTTACTAATAATTGTATATCAGGCCTTTTCATTATGTGTTGTTTAAAACTGGGATTTCGGTGGAGTAACATATATAACAAAAGTGTTACTTCATCAGTGTTAGGTAATTTACAAATTGTTTTATATAGTTTGTCAACATTAAATTTAAATGAACAATGAGCTTCACATGATGTTTCACAGTCATCTTTAATTAAAAAAAAAAAAAAGTAATTATTATTAAAGCTAAAAATAGTTTAATACTACTTTCAAATGTCATTAAAACAAACCTTCTACATTTGAAAATGAGAAGAGAGCATCTCTGTAAGGATTACGTGATGTTGTCCAATGATTTGTGAGAACTAATAAAAGTAATAAAGATTGACTAGCTAATGGTGTTTCTGTGTCTCGTTTTTTCTCTACCTCTTCCATATTTCCTCCATGTGCAACTTGTACATTTTTTAAGCTACTACCCATTCCCATTGTAATTACATTCCAAAGTCCAGCTATATTGAAACAGTATTTGTGAATATAATAATTAACAAAGAATTTTTGTAAACATATTCTTGATTTTTAATTTACCTGCTATGCTAAAAACAATACTAGATCCTGGTTGAGGTGTTAACAATCCTGGAGGTGCATGCGCTTGCTCAGCAAAATTATTTAATAGTGTGCAAACTATTATTGGTGCATGCGCGTTCAGTTCTTCATTCATAATAATTCTATAAACTGTACTGTACTCTGCTGGAGTCTGGGAAAAAAGTTGAACTGACAGCAGTACCAGTAAGCAATTAATAGCCTCGAGATGGACAAGATATGTGAACTCACTGTAACATGTAACATAAAATCTGAATCAGTTACATGAACCAATGGGTTTCCAGGTAAACTATCTATCAGCTTACCAAAGAGGTACATCTACAATAACTTCTACCAAAGCTTCAAAAAAAGATTGCAACCGAACAGGCAATAGACTATTTGCACTTTCTCCAGGAAGTTGAGCTTCTGTATGTCTGACCATTTCTTCCTCTCCCACAGTTTCAATAAGGTACTTCAGGATACATCTCACTGCAAATAGTGCATTGTATGTTTGCCATGCAGGCATAATGCTGAAAAAATTATTTCCATTAAAAATAATAAACCTCATATAAGATCTCTCACTGACATATTGTTACTCACTTTTCTGAATCAGCCATTGACAGTAATTCGCTCACCCGAACCAGGCATATTTGCATGAGGGATCCAATGTTTCCTGTCACCTGGTTGTTTATCAGCAACTGTTGACAGCAGATGTCCAAACGAGAATCCAGCTCAATTTGGTCATTCCTGGTGAGTGGTGGTCTCATGTTATACGAAAGAAACCGACCCCAAAACTGATCATCCAGGGGTATGGCCTCCTTGCCACAAAACCTCTCCAGATATGTGTTCTTTGAGAGATCTTCATATCTGCTCGGTGTAGCACCCATGACTCAGTCACCCAGAAATTCTGCAAATTTCAAAAGTACCTCATGAATCCTACCCACATCCTCCTTTTCATCCACTCCCACCACAATCCAACACACTATATACCTATCCCGTTTTCGCAAAATTCAACAGACTATACTTCATCCCCAACCATTCCAACAAAAAATCTCGAATTCGAATTCGTTTTGAGGCACGAAATATAAGCTTTTTCGTGCATGTCGGCGAGTTTAGCGCACGCACATCGTCTATATACTTACGCGATGCGCGAGAAGCGCGCAATAAACAGGGCGATTAATTATTACCGTTGTTTGCCACGTTGTGTTACGCCTCGTGAATTAGAGGGGCAAAAGGCATTTTTTATTGGAATAGATACGACTATAACCTCGTCGCGTCAAAGAGGTGCACTTTGACAGCCGTCCGCATACTTTTGCCACTTTGCACTTTGCAGTTTGCGCGATTGTGCCTCTCTCTCTCTCCCTCTTTTCCTATATATGTGTGCGGGTATAGGAGTCAGCCGTATATTTGTGTATGTAGCTCTCGAGTACAATGGGATACGTGTAACCAGTAACCACCGGTCGGATTACGTGGGCCTTGTTTTTGTTTATGCTATTTTTCGTAAGCAAAAATAGTCCACTCTATTCGCCTGCAGGTTTCCTGATTTTAAAGAAAACTTGAATCATCAACGAATTCTTCATCAAAGAGTGCTGGTCATACTTGGATATTTTGAAAGCGCTAATTTTTTATTTATTTTTTCGTAAGGTTTTTATAACAGTTTTAAAAGGTTTTAGTTTAGTATTGTAATATTTTCATATTTATAAGTATTATATTTCATTAAAAACGTATTTAAGCATTATTTAATTCAGGCTTTAGCAAAATTTAAATATAGCGCCTGAAGTAGCAGACGATGTACAGGGTTGAGGTCTTGAGGTTATCAAATATCATCATATAAGTATAGAAAACGTACAATGTTCAACGAAAAACTATGTTTCCTTGTTTTTTATAGAAAAAACATTATATTGTATGAACATAAATTGTATAAGAGTGGTAAATATTGTTATGAAGTAACAAAATAAA
Organism: Torymus auratus; assembly: GCA_900474315.1. NCBI lineage: Eukaryota > Metazoa > Arthropoda > Insecta > Hymenoptera > Torymidae > Torymus > Torymus auratus. Next base: position 3,126 of record UXGD01001786.1, read on the forward strand.
TCATAGTATATAATATACATTTTATAAATGTATGATTTCAGATGTTTCATCATATTGTTGTTGATTGTGAAAAATAATTTATTTGCTCAAAAATATTATGAAATATTTTTAAAATGTTCAAAAACGTTGTTGTGGGTGTGTCTGGTGGGATAGACAGTGCGGTAACTGCATTATTATTGAAGTCAAAAGGTAATATAAAATTGTAATTTTAATTTCAGTTTCAATTAATTTGAATTTCAATCATGAATTAAAAATTAAAATTTTTTTTTATAATATTTAGGTTTTAAAGTTACTGGTGTTTTCATGAAAAATTGGGATATAGCTAATGAGACTGGAGAATGCCAAACAGAAAAAGATTTTGAAGATGCTAAATGGATTTGTAACAAATTGCAAATTCCACTGATTGATGTTAACTTTGTGAAAGATTATTGGAATGATGTATTCAGGTAAATATTAATATTGAATATTTTAAATGCACCTTTAACTGATTTAATTATATTCACTTTTTATTTTCAGTAATTTACTTGAAAATTATGAAATTGGAAAAACTCCCAATCCAGATATTCAATGTAATAAAAAAATTAAATTTGACAAATTTTTTCATTATGCAAAACATGAACTTGGTGCAGATGCTATAGCAACAGGGCATTATGCTCGAAGTAGTTTTGGTCCGTATCTTGAATATTTTGAACCAAACAAAAGTAAGAACATTTTTTACTTTTTTGAAATTTAATAAATTTATCAATATTAATTTCAATTTTATTATTTAGATTGTGCCTTATTGAAAGCTAAAGATGTATTGAAAGATCAAACCTTTTTCTTGTCCCAAATACCTCAATCATCATTAAGAAGAGCTATGTTTCCATTAGGAGAATACTTGAAAACAAATGTGAGAAAAATAGCTGAAGAAGCAAATTTGGAAATTGTTGTAAATAAAAAAGAGAGCATGGGGATTTGTTTTATTGGAAGTAGACATTTCCAGGATTTTATTGTTGAGGTATGACTTAATTTCTGTAAATTTAATGTGTCCTGCAAAAGATAACCAAATAATAAAATACATTTTGTAGTATGTAGAAGATAAACCAGGACACTTTATAGATCTAGAAAGTGGTAAATTTCTTGGTACACATAATGGAATTCATCAGTGGACACTTGGCCAGAGATCACGAATTGGAGGCTTAGCTATACCTTATTTTATTTACAGAAAAGATATTGAAAATAATAATATCTATGTGGTATGAATACTAGTATGATCTTTTTATAATTCAATTATATTCTTAAATAATATTATTTTCATGTTTAAAGGTTCCTGGAAGCAATCATCCTGGACTATTCTCAGAATTTTTTGTGGCATCTAAAGTACACTGGATAAATAAAGAACCTGACCAATTAAAGGATAGTAAAACTGTCTTCAATTGTGATTTTCGATTTCAACACCGTAAACCACTCAATCCTTGTACTGTATTTAAAACACATAGTGAGAAGATACTTATACGTCTTGAAAAACCTTTAAGAGCTGTTACTCCTGGCCAGGTAAAATAGAAAAATATGGAAGTTTATTCTGTAATCTTAAAATATTATTATAACTCTTTTCTATTATGATCAGTATGCAGTTTTTTATTCTGAAAAAGAGTGCTTAGGAAGTGCAGAAATTTCTAATATAGGACCATCCTATTACTTCCTAAATGAAAGCATTGAAGACACCTATGTCGAAGAAATGGAAGCTGTTCAAAGCTGACAATAGTGTAAACTATAAATCATCTTTTTGTATAATTTGTAAATAATTAAAAATGATATTGTAAAAATTAAAAAAGCATTTTGTAAAAAGACAATAAACTTATTAATTTTTATTCTTTTTACATATTTCCTTAATTGAACTAATTTTTAACAAGAATCCATTATTCCTTATCTTCATACTTGTGTTTGATGTCTTCCCACAGTTTCTGTAAACATAAAAAGGAGTCAAAATTTTCTTAAATTTGCTCAAGTGGTATAAGGAAAAGATGAACATACTCCCTTGTTGATGTTGCGGTATATACCATCAGCAATGATATCAAATGTTCTTTCGAAGAGAAAGGCACCAACTGCCATCGTGAGAACGTATGTTGATGTTCGTTTAAAGAACACGTTGTAGACAGTCGTACCCAGCGACATTTTGCTTGTTTCTTTCTAAAACATATAGAAACAATTTGCTTTTAATCATTATGAAAGCACAGCTAACCCTAAATTTACAAAAAAATGTATTATTTTGTCAGTAATTTCGAAAAGAATTCCCACTTGTCATTGAGTTAAAAATAATTGAGCGATAATAACAGATAATAAGTAATAACAAATATGATTTAATAATAATTCATTCAACATACCACTTACGTAAATTACGAAAATCCGAAACTAGCAGAAGGTCCAAAGATTTTCCGATGTTGCTCTTCGACTGAATCACGGATCACGTGAACCCCAAGATTGCCCGTGAATTGCGAATTTCGAACACGAACATAGTAAATTGGCGGCAACATTTAAATTAACACTTGCTGAAATTCATAAATTCTAAACATTAAACTGCTGCAGCCAATTCAATATCATTCCGATACAACGAGGAAGTAACTGACTAAGCATTCGCACACCTCAAACTTCACAAACCAACTACAATTTCTATAAAAAAACCGAAACATTTTTTACCAAAATTGTTTACCACAGCTTCTTCAGATCCCCGCCAACCACGCCACGGTCGCGCTACCCCAGCCCCCACAGATCATCTCCACCTCTCCACGGCGTCGCGGCGTTCGCGGCAGCGGCACTACGCGTATCCGGTTCCGCTTATCGACCTCCCGGGCATATCGCATGCACATACATAGTCCACACATGCTTCACCGCCGCAGCGCGCCGGGCTTCTTTCTTTCTACATTTCTACCCGTCCTTGTCGCACTCGCGCTCTAGCCTTGTTTCGCGCGTGCGCATTATCCACGCTCTCGATTCTTCCCCCCTCAACGCGACGACAGCGGCGGCGGCGCGGCGCGGGCCAGCAGAGCAGCAGCCATTTTCGCCCCTGGTATGAGCCGCGATACGTGAGAGAGCTGCGAGAGAGCGAGAGAGGTGCGGTGCGTTGTCCGTTGCTTGGGTTTGCGTGCGAGAGATTGCTGCGCGTCTGTGCGGGTGTATCATTTTGATCGAACATTTTTGTGTGACTGTGTTTTGGGAACAGAGGGAGAAAAAGAACTGAAAGAAGAGACGACGCATCGAGAGCATATTTGAGAAAGAGAGAGGAAGAACGAAGAAGAAATTTGACGCTGAACGCCTGGATCTATATAAGAGAGTGTGTGTGTGAGAGAGAGAGAGTAAGCGAAACAGAGAGAGAGGGGGAGAATTACACCGCTGCTGCTGCTGCTTTCGACGCCAGAGCGCTCTCCCCGAGAACACACTTAGCGCCAAGCTACCACTACACACGCACAAATCGTGCTGTGTACGTGTATATTCACAGTCACATACCTCTCTCTACGTATATAAGTATATATACCTGCGCGTGTACGAGAGAGCGAGCGAACGAACGAGAAGAAGAAGAAACATACACCTACCCACACAAACACACAGACAAAGAGAAATAACCGCACGTCCTCGTCGCCGAGGCAGAGAGAAGCCTAGCTATACTACTGGCCCAGCCTCTATATAGTTAGCACACCCCGCCGCAAACGCCGCGCGCGCGCGAGACCGACAAGTCGTTAGGAGAGCATTATAGTATATAAGTAGTGCTGCTGTACGTGCGCGTGCAAACTAAAGCTGTACACGAGGAGAAAGAGCCCGGCCGCCACCATCCCCGAAATAAAGATGTCCGGCTACATCCAAGTGGCGGAGGATGAGGGCGAGGAGCCGATAGAGTTGCCCACCGAGGACGACAGCACTCTGCTGCTGACGACCTTGTCTGCCCAGTTCCCCGGCACCTGCGGCCTCAAGTACCGCAATCCGGAGTCCCGGGCCATGAGGGGCGTGCGCCTCGTCGAGGGCAGACTCCATCCGCCAGAGAACGGCTGGGGCAAGGCGGTCTACTTCTGCGTCTTCCCGAAAGGTCAGTGTATACATTATCCATATTACTCCCAGTCTTGCAAAAGATACATCTATGTATGAGTATAGGAAACTATGAGGCGGGTGGGTGTAAGGAACGCGCACACATCGTCATCTTTGGGGGGAAATGTCGGTAGGATAGAGAGAGAGAAAGAGAGAAAATTACGCGGCCGCTGCCGCGTGCGTGTGTCTGTATGTTGGTGTGCGTGCGCCGCGAAAGCGTACGTACGCGGCTAGCATCGACGTGGAAGGGGCGCCGCCGCCGGCAGCACTGTGTGTGTATAGTGTTGCCTCACTCTCTCGCTCTTCCGATCCTCTCTATTATAAAGTCCCGCAGAGAGAGCCGCCTCGTGCTCCGAAATGTTTTTTGCGGCCGTGTGTCATGCGACGAGGCCCCTCGTTCGTTTTTTTCCTTCTAGCATGCCGAGATTGATGCTTCGCTGCCGAGATATATATGTTATCGATCGTCATCTTTCTTTTTTGCTCTTTTGACTACTTGCTTCGAAACGTTAACAGAGCACGCTCAAGAGCCGAATATAGCGCGGGCGAGAATGTAGACGCGGCCTAACGCATTTCTGTGGCCGCCGCTAGATACCAGAAGCGAGATCTTTCCCCTGCAAATTGGAGCCCCACAGCGCCGGCGAGACGCGCTCACGCTCGGGCACTAATACATGGATATCGGCGTGTGTCCGCGCGAGTAAGAGTCATATATAAAGCATGCACACACGCTAGGCGAAGCCGACGCTGCGCACGGAAAGAGAAAGAGGCACACTTCTCTCTCTCTCTCGTTCTTGTGAGGGGCGGCCAAGAGACTTCCACTTTCCCTCTTAGCACTCGCGAAGAGCTGTGAAATGACCCGCTGCCGGTGTATTCTATTTTTGCGGAAAAAGATTTTTAGGATTATAATGAAGCCTCCGGGATGGTGAATGTGGGTCAGCCACGATTGTTGGGTGTATAAGGGGTTTCGGGAACTGGGAGGTTCTATGGGGTGGGTTTCTGGTGGTGGATGGAATGTTTTTTTGGATGGGAGTGGCTAAAATGTCTAGTTCTAGTTACTGCCGTTTGTTTTGGTTTTATGATATTTTAGAATTGTGGCAATGAGGATTGATTAGAGCATTGGAATGCTTTATTAGAAAATGGCTTGTGCTGATTAACATAAAATATTCTTGTTTTTCAACAATGATGATATGCAACCAAGACGTCATAGCATAAAATACTTGAGTGTTCTATAGTAGTTTTTAAAAATATTGTTTGTGTAACATGAACATTCAATTTTTACAAATAAACAATTGATAACTTTTAAAACTTTTAAACTGATCTAAGAACAAAATACTAAGTCCTATGTAGGCACAGGAGGGTTGTTTATTTTTGTAAGGGTAGGGGAGTGGGTAGGGGAGCTCCCTCTACCAAAGAAGGGGAGCATCCCCCCACTTTTGTAGATTATTAAGGAGGGTGGATGCACCTCACATTTTTATCAATAGCTAGAATCATATTTTGAAATGTATCAGGATTATGTTTACAAAATCCATTTTATTTCAATTTGTTAGTAAAAAATGGATTATAGCTATTCATAATGTTTAACAATGAAATATTTTTTATTACAGAAAACAAACGTAAATCTGACGACAACTTGGAAAATTCAACTGCCAAGACTAAACGTATGGAGACAAAGCTGCGCTGCACTGACTTGATTGTTCTTGGATTACCCTGGAAAACCACTGAACAGAATTTGAGAGAATACTTTGAAACTTTTGGCGAAGTGTTGATGGCTCAGGTATACACTTTTAGTACTATCTTTTTGTACAGATTCTAAAATGAAAGGCATATAAAGATTCATATAAAATTTCATACAAAAGAATTTAATTATAGTGAAATTGTAAATAGTTTAATCCCTTAATTCAAATTTAAAGTTCATTCTTAATTATCGGATGATTATATCATGAAAATAAAATTTTACAACTAGCAGATTTTAAATATTTATTACTCATATAGGTTAAGAAAGACGCTAAATCTGGACAAAGTAAAGGTTTTGGATTCATCAGATTTGGAAGTTATGAATCACAATTAAGATGTCTTGCTCAGCGCCACATGATTGATGGCAGATGGTGCGACGTCAAAGTCCCGAACAGCAAGGTAAGGGATTATGCTTACCAACGAAGACCTTTTGATTTCTAATGTACTATATATTCAACAATCAGTAAGAAATGGTTGTGGAAAAAGTCTTAGGTTTATGTGTGTAGTGGTATAAACTATCTCTTATAAAATATATTTTTTATGACTTGAATAAAAAATTGAAAAGACTTAAAACATAAAAAACACATTTACCGTACATTCCAATTATTGAAAATCTTGCTCTGCACAAATCTAAGATTCTTTCATTTACTATTTGTTAGTTTTTAAGTGAGCTTTGCAAGGTGTATGACAATTGAATTCTCATCATATTATTACTTATGTAAAATGACCAAAATTAAAGTTATTGCTTAAACAAAGTTGTTTTTCAAGCACCTTGAAAAGACAACACTGTACACATGATTCAGTAAAAACGAGCCAACAAGCAATCCTCTATCATATTAAAAAGCTTGTTTTACATTAACCAAGCACAGTAGTGTGGTATATGTAGATGAATGTTTAAGAGACTAAAGAGAGCAAGTATGAGAGTATTGAAGTACTGTGTATGCAAGAGAGTTACATCTGAACGAATTAGCGTGCGTGTCGAGCTTGAGTTTCAAAGTACGTACAGAATTCTTGAGTTTCACGACCTTCTTTGATCAATGTGTCGAAGTTAATCTGGAGCGTTAGTGTGAAAAGACGAGTATTTTGATTTGAGAGGAGAGAAAAGCGTTCGAGATATGAATGAGATATGTTTCAGAGAGCTTTCGGTGCGTGAAAAAGGTGCATTTTGCTTTTGAGATTTCGGTGTTTTGATTTATTTGTTGAAAGAGATTTGCGCAATAGTATACGAGTGATTACGATTCAGAGGCGTGTAATTTTGAAACGTTTTTAAAGGCTGATATGTTCGTTTAAATGATACATTTTCCGAATATACTGTGTGCTTACGTGCGTACGTTTTTCATTAATAGTCGGACCGAATACAATCCTTTGACGGCATAATGTTTGCATACCATCTTAATTTTGTCAAATGTATGTGTGAGTTGAGTAATAATCGCTATTTTCAATTTTTATACGATCATGCTGTACAGTAAAAGAAATAAGCGCTTTTGTAATTAGCTTATAGCCATAGAGCAATTTTTAACGTGCTTTCAAGCGAATAGAATATTTCGAGCGGCAAATCATTTTTGTTACCACTAACGCAAAAAGTCGATTTTTTTTATGCTGTACACTGTGATCTTCCACCAACACGCGTGATGTGTGCATGAAAAAAAAATCAATAAAACGATCGCAACAAAATACGCGATTTATTTGCGCGGTGTCGAGAATAAATGCGCCTGTTAAAAAAAAGGTGAGGAGTGTTTATCGGGTGGAAAGAAAAGCGGAATGTGTATGCTTTTAAAACGCGTGCCGAGTTCGGTTTTCAAATTTTTTATTCTCATTTTTTTTCGACGCGTAGAGAACATGAATTCGTAGAGTGTGACCGTTTCGTTTCATCGTTTGCGAATAGAGTAAAAAAAAGTGCTTCGAGTGCATAGTACGATCTGTTTGATACGCTTAGAACATGAGAGACACAGAACCGTGGAGAGACATTTACAGAAATCTATATTAAAGTAACGATGGATTATTTTTGAAGCACCTGTACATCGTCTTGTACGAGCGCGTGTATGCGGGTGTGTGCGTATATATCGATGGTATGGATCGTGTGTTCTTTTGCGTGCATCGACGTTTCTTCTTCCAGCGGCATGACAGTCTCGTAAAGACGTGTGTGACCTTTTTATTTTCTTTATACTCTTAGATAATATCGCAATGATTTTCATTTACTTGATTAATTTCTGTTGTCAATGTTTCTGTAATGCGTTTGTTTATTTTTTTTTTTAATTCTATTCATTTCCTCTACTTTTGAGCAATTCATTATGTGTGTTTATAAGATTAAGTACGAGTTAATAAAGGGAATGAGAATCACTGTGTGTTACCTCGCGAGATCAACTCAAATTCGGGGTAACTTCGTACAGCCACTTTGGGCCCGGTATCCTGAATTTCTACAAATGGGAAGATTTGTGTGTTTACATGTGTGTTATATATATCGGTATATATCGTTTCGCGGTACGAACTTACCCCAGATTTCGGTTCGCGGGCGGCCTCTGTCTTCCCCGTTTGTATATTTTTTTCAATTTTTTTTTTCTTCAACTTATACCACCACTCTTTGAAACCAAACTTTATCTTTGTGTATGTTGAGTGCCATAAAAATACAAAAAAAAAAAAAAAAAAAAAAAAAAAAAAAAAAAAAACTATCCGTTGAAAAAGTGATTGCCAATGGGACATATGTGTCGTTGTGTCTGGTTCCAGAACATTGATGGCATAGTGATGGCTCGTCAGTATGACACGGCCAAAGTCAATGAGTACTATCGGCCGATCCCGGTGCACTCGTCGCAGTCAGTGATGGGGGGAGGTGGGCCGGGCGGCGGTCGTCACCCGCGTGGCGGTCACCCGCCGCCCCCGCCTCCGCCCCCCCAGTCGGCGCAAAGCGGCGGTGTCGTGCCGTCGCAGGTCGCCGTCAAGCCCTACGGGGCCGTGAGTCAGGAATCTACTCCGCCGCCGCCTAGATACGAGGCTACGGTCGCAGCCCCCACGGCCGGCGACTACGATTACAAAACCACCCACTATCCCTCCTACCCGCCGAACTACCCCTACGACGACAAGTACAAGTACGCGGAGCACGCGGCCGCGGCGGCGGCGGCAGCGGTGCCCCCGTCACAGCCGCCACTGCCGCACGGCCAGTCGTACGCGTCGGCCGCCACGGCCAGCGCTTACGGCAGCTACGACGGCACGGCGGCCGCGGCGGCGGCGTACGACGCGCGAGCCTACGCGGCCCTGCCACCTCAGGGCACGGCGCAGGTGCAGCAACCGCAGGGGGCTGCTTATCCAACTGAACACGCCGACTACTCGCGCTACGGGTACGACGATCGCTCGGCGGCGTACGCGGCTGCCGCCCCCATGGACAACCATCACCACCAGCAGCAGCAACAGCAGCACCAGCAGCAGCAGCAACAACAGCAGCAGCATCACGACAAGTATGCGGCGTACGGGGCGTACGATACGCGGCAGTACGACGACAGGTACGTGGACGCGAGGTACGACACGAGGTACGACGGCCGTGGGGTTGCCGACGGCAGGGAGGCCGATGTCAGGTACGACGACAGGAGGTACGAGGGAGAGTACAAGGAGCACGACGGGAGGTACGAGGACGGTAGGTACGACGCGTCCGCGAGGTACCCCGGTGCCAAGGAGAACTACTACGACAGATACTACAAGCAACGACCGCCGAGGGATCACCATTCCGAGTCCTCGCGGTATTGAGCGGCGATTAAAAGCGTGTGATGGGGATGATGTTTATTATTACTTGCCGGGGCCGAAGTGAGAGTCAATTGGATATATGTGCGGTGTGTATGGCGTAGGATATGTATATGCTTTATTTGTTCTCTCTTTCGAGAGGATTTCAATTGTGTGACTACGAGTTTTTTTTTTTAACGTATAAGTGGATTGATGGATTATATATGTAGCGAATGTTGGTTATGAATTCGTGGGTGTATATGATGGGAATGGCTTATGTTTTCGTGGTGTTTTTGTGACTGCCGTCTGTGAGCATTCGAAGTGTGTTCATGCGATTGTGATCTGGTTATATATGCCATAGTACTTAAGGGATTGTCGATCGACATGTTCTTTTTTTTTTCTTCATCTTTTAGTTTATTTTACTTTTGACACGATTTTTAATTTTGCAGATTTAATAAAAATTTTTAATGTGAGTTGCGTGAAGTGGCAGTCACGAAAACATCAATAGTTGTATCAACTTTGGCTTGATATTGAATATATGCCTGATTAATTTTATCCGATTGGGATTCGCGAGAAATTTGCATTGATTACCTTGGTACATAGAGAAGATGTGTATATTATATTGTAACAAATATTCAACTTCCTAAAGAATATTTGTGAATTCGTGCACATCTTATGATTGTTAAGGTAATATTAGCTTAAATTCGTTCTTAAAATAGTAACTTTTCGCAGCCATCGATATCGATTTAGTTCCGCGTATATGATTCCCGTTGACTCACGCTTCGGTATATAAAGTCGCTATGCAGTGATGTCGGGTCCTCAGATAATTTGTAATTTTTAAATGTATGCATAATAATTATATATAATTGATATGATGAATTTTTCCTTGTCTGATTACGATGTATTTTTAAACTTGCCTGTGTACTTTTAATCGAAGAACATTGGATTTTCATTATCCTGAAATAGCGTGTAAAGTGCGAATACATCGCATTATATTGTAGTATATTACAAAATAAAACTTGATGTATGAATTATAAAGATGGATTGCAATACATTGTGACGTTGCTTAAAAAAAAAATATTTGTCTGTGTTGTGTTTGATTTAGTATCAACATGTAATTTGACTAAACGAGAATTTTTGCAGCAAACTTCCAGATTGACTTAGATTTGTGTGTGATGAGAAGAGTACACCGCCGAGAATGAGGTGAGGTGGAGTAAGTGTAACGATAATGGTCAAGTTGTGATTATGGTAATATAATTTTACAAAGGTATGATTCCTCAGTGAACTTATATTTTATGTTTGGTGTGATATTATTTTTAATTTTTCAAAGGAGCTGGTGAATATAGGTGATGAGAATTATTTATTTATTATTAGTATTTATTTTGATGGATCACAAACATATCCATTTTGGACTATAAGAGAGAGGTAATCAGTGGAAAGGGGAAATACTATTGAAACAGCGCATTATTTTTTTTTTTTTATTTCTTGGTTAATTAAAAATACTTATGATGTCAGTACTGACTTCACTCAAAAATTATCTTATACTGTTATCAGTACAATTGATCGATTTGATCAAGGTTTTTAAATGTGATACAAAGAATAGAATATGTATATACTGTAATTCTTTTAGCTACTATATCTTTCAGGGTCTAATGCTATTACTCTACTCTTTTTAAACTGTGACGCATCAGTGAAACCTTTGAGTTTCTTAATTGTACATGTTTCCGCGTAGTTTTACAACGATCGATTCATATACACACAATTGTACATTTAAAATTACGACGTTGCACGTCGCTCTTATCGTTGTTAACTGAGTCACTTGTAAAACTACGCAAAACATAACAAGTGATTTAAGCACCTGTCGAAACCACACTACACCAAAACTTTTTTTTCCCACACAAATGTACTTTGCAGTGCACACTTGTAAATAAACCCCCTTGACTACTACTAATCCCTTATACTTGCTACACTTACTCTTTAAGTGCGAACAAAAAAAAGTTTGTTAACGCGCAGAGTCTCTTAAACAATGTACAGTACTACAAAAAGAAATAGCACAAAATAATGGCAGTTGCTAGTTGGTAATATTAAATATAATACGGTAAGAATCGAGAGCAATAAGCAGAACAAATCTCACAATAAATAGATATATATAAGCTCAAAAGCGCACGTAAAAATTAAACAAAAAAAAAACTAAAAAGCAAAACGAAAGAGCAGAATAAAAACTTTGTATGTGTTGTACACTTGGCTTGCCACAGGAGGGAATGATACAGCAGGTGCCGTGCAAGGTGTTTGTGGGCCGTTGCACGGAAGACCTGACCGCCGACGACCTGCGCGACTACTTCTCCAAGTTCGGCGAGGTCACGGACGTCTTCATTCCGAAGCCCTTCCGCGCCTTCTCCTTCGTCACCTTCCTGGACCCCGAGGTGGCCCAGTCACTCTGCGGCGAGGATCACATAATCAAGGGGGTCAGCGTGCACGTCTCCAACGCAGCGCCGAAGTCGGAGGGCAACAACCGGGCGAACTTTAACAATCAGATAAACTCGAACATGCGGGCGCGCGGGATGTCGGGCGGCCCGATCGACAATAACATGCAGGGAAATTACCAAGGTAACAGGTACATGGGCCACTCGGGCAACAACATGGGCCCGAACGGCTGGAACAATCCGGGGAACCGCGGTAACCTCGACATGCCCAATCTCCAGGCGCTGGGTATCACGGGCCAGAACAACGGTGGCGGCCAGGGCGGCGGGATGTCCAACCCCTTGGCGATGGGCGGCCTTAACCTCTCGGCCCTGCCCATGAATCCCGCTCTGGTCGCAGCGGCGCTCAACCAGGCCTCCTGGGGCCTCATCGGCAATCTCCAGAACCAGGGAAACGACCAGGGCTACAGCAACCAGCCGGGACCCCCGGGACAGCCGCCCTCGGGCAACAACAGCATCGGCAATAGCGGCAACTCGGGCTTCCTCAGCTGGATGAGTCAAGGCGGCGGCGGCGGCGGTGGCGGCGGTGGTGGCGACGGCAACGCGGGTAATCCAGGCAGCGGCGGACCCGGCGGACCCAACAACCCCAACGCCTCGCAAGGCGCCTGGCAGAATCATCCGGGACAGCGCGAGCCCAAGTCGAATACATTTCTTAAGTACGAGTAAATTCCGCAGGGACTCTGAGTCTACTCGTAAAAGGAGGGCCCGCTCCCTGAGTCCCGACGCTAACAACGCCGAGGTCGTGGCGACGACGCGAGAAGCCGACGACAGCGAGGTACAGCAGCAGCAGCAGCGGCGACAGCAGCAGCAGCTCCACGACGAGAGCCAGGAGTGACCGCTCCATGCTCTCGATCTTGCAGCGCGCGGAGAGTTTGGCGATGTTTTATTATATGAATGAAAAGCGCTAAAATGGTTGTGCATGACTTTGCGACAAACTCTCTTGCGCACGAGCCCTGCTGCTGCCGCTGCGACCTCGTCGTCACAGGCTCTCTAGCACGGATCTTCTTCTCTCCACGTGTGTCAACGCAGGTTTTTTTTTATTTTTTATTTTTATTTTTATTTTTTTTGTTTTTTATCCAATCACTATTCAAGCGCATGGACTTGACGCTGTATTGTTTTGTTATCTTTTTCAGTGCGCGCGTGCATACCACAAACAAAACGAATAAGGGGCCGACACGACCCGTCGCCGAGTGACGTATTTTTTGTTTCTTTTCTTATGTGTGTAAACTTCGTATATATTATACATATATATACACATCTACCCGTCGATTTTAGCTTTCTTCTTACGTTCGTATATATTAGAGCGCGCGCGCGAGAGGTGAATCTTTATAATTGTAATTGTATAAATTGAGTGACTGCATGATTGTTAATTTGTTTTCGGATGCTTATGATGATGATGATTACCTTATATTTGTATATTGGATGATGATGACGATGATATATGATGGTGGAGACGCGGTCGGTCGATTGGTATGCACGCGTTGGCCTTTTTCCACGACAATTAAGTTTTTTGTTTTACAATTACATTTTCGGTTTTCTTTATATTTCCTTGTACGAGAAGAACCGCGCTAGAGGCGATCGCGCGACGCCACGATCGTATATGACACTTATACACTTACACTTATACACGTACACTATTGACATCCTTTAATCAATCCCTGAGCTCACACGTCGTATATTTACACGAAATGAAAGAAAAAAAAAGTAATGAAACAAGTAATGATGAATAACACGACACTCTCTCTCTTATATTGTTTGACATTGGCTTTTGACGAATTTTCCGTAGCACAATTTCTCGAGGGCGATTGTAGTAAACGTTTTAAGCAGTATATACATGAATTATATGTTAAAGTAATAACACACGAATAGATTTATTGCAAAATAGATGAATGACGGAAAAACAATACAAGCGGAATACAGTTGAGTAAGAATAAAAAAAAAAAAAAAATACGGATCGTTGAGTAATAATATGAACGCAGACAAAAGTTTCGAGACGCGCACGTCGGAAATTTATTAGGTTTATTACTTGTAAAATGCGAGCGCTGTGACAGTTTTAATTAATTAACTATAAAGGAATGAAATGAAAAAAACGATATCGAGAACAAAAAGACGTAAGATGGGGATTAAACCTAATGCCTGGAAGTAATAGTAATAATAATGATAAAACGAATATAATTATTGTAAACGGTTAAAATGACAAATTTATGAGTGTGCAGAATCGGAGTGCGCGACGAGTATACGCGACGCGATATACTCCAAATGTTATTGAGAAATGCGGAAAGATTGATGAAAACAAAAATGATGAATAAGAGTAACGCAGCGTGTATACACTTCATTTTATTGAAAGTTTATTGCAGTGTGTTTGATATATTTAATACTTCAGCCGTATTTGAGAATAGTTATTTATTACAATGAGATGAGAAAAAAAAGATGAAACTAAGATTAAACTATATAGGCGACTATACAGACGAATGAATTGTAAACGCAAATAGTTTATTAAAGTAAATGCTGATACGAACGAGAGAGAGAGAAAGGGAGAGATTGCGGGCAGGAGAGAAAGGGTTGAGAGAACGAAAAGTAACCTAAAGACAAAGTCAAAGAGAACGAGAGAGTGAACGTGAACTGATGATACAAACGTGAAAATAACGAGCGTGAAAGAGCGAGAGAGAGATACACGTGAGGGCGGATACAGAGAGAAAGATTTTCCACGTCGTAAGTATGAGAGGGAGAGCGAGAGAAAGAGCGAGGGATGAACATGTTCTGTTGAGATAGACGATGCGGCAGAGAAAATACCAGCATAGAGTGGAGAGTGTAACTTTAGATGTTTAAGTATATTTAGATATAGTAATCTTTCATCGTTAGTTGGTAAACATGAATTTTCATTTATATCATATTAAAGATAACAAAAAGAAAAAATAATAATAATAATACATGCAAGTATAGATCCATGGTGGGACTTTATTAGAAACGAGATCTTATCTTTATCGAGAGTGAGTAAAAATAATAATAATAAAAAAAATAAATGATTTTTTTTTCATTATTAATCATCATTTAAACTTGCACTCGCGACACGACCGGTCTATCGGTGGATCGACATTGATGAACTTACTCTTTGATTATACCTTGATTCTTTTTTTTTTTAGCTTGTACGCGATACATGATTTTCATTTTGTCCTGATTAATGTTAAAAACGTTTTTAAAATAAATAATAAAAAAAAAATCACAATGAACTTTCGGCATTTTTTTCCTCTGTTATATACATATATTTTTGACATACGCTTTGATTCTTTCTTAACCGTTGGCACACTGTTAACGAAACATAATAATATTAAAAATAAAAAAGTACGATGTAATGTGTTTATATAGATGTAATGTGTCTTTCCATGGAAGCTCGGTCAGCTCGATATTTACACTTATTAAAGGAAAGAATAATAATAAAAAAAACACAATATTATAAAAAACGAAGACAATTGCAAACTGTCTTTTCTATTCTATACACGCTAATGATTAAACCTTTGAAACTTGAATAATAAGGAAATAAAAAAATACTAACAATCGAGTTTAGAGCAGTCGACGAGGAGGAAAAATTTATTATTATTCTATATAATCACACCAACACACTTTAATTATTAGTAGTATCGACGCTTCGTCGCACTTAGCGGGCGCGGAGCGCAAGCTCTAAGCAAAAAGAAATTTTAACACTGTAGGCCTTCGGTAGCCGGAGAACTCGAGATAGCTCTAATCACTAAGCGAAGCAAGGGTTTTTAATCAATTATATAAAAGCAAGACCGTCGGGGGTGGCTTTCCGATCACGCGAAATTGTTAACACATATGCACGCGCGTTCAAAAACAAAAAAGAAAAAGAGCGAAACACGAGACACATTTTACACATACATGCATGCACATACACATACACATACACTGACAAAAGAATTCCACCTCAGTTTTGCCTTTGAAGACAATTTTAGCCTGTACCTGAAAGTAAAGGAAACAGCTCTTCTATATATAAACCTGAGATTCTTCTATATCACATAAACGTTACTCTGCGTCGAGTTCAAAGCCTATATCCAGTGCAATATATCGTAGAGATACAAGTACACTATGGTTACTTATATACAGATACAATAACATACAGTTGAACTTCTACTGACAGGTATACAGACGTCTCATGAAATCCATTCACCGATTACGAGGGGGGAGGGCTGGAGGATACAAAAAAGGATGTTAGGAAGTCGTAAAGCTTTCGATCATTGATAGAGGTATACGTACACACACATGAACACGAGTGCGCGCGATTACTATATCTTCGATTACGCTTCTCAGAGTCCATTGCGCAGAGAGCGAGATGTTCGATTTAGCGGCACGCTCGATGATTTCTTTCAGGCGACGACTCGCGGGCTTCAATACCTGCGGGGTCTCGCAAATTGACTGATTCCAGCTATCCGAAATCGTTCGACTTCTATATTTCATCCTTTGCTTTTCGCTTTTATTTCCATTTTTTTTTCTTCTTACCTTCTCTTGTCCACGGTCGACTTTTCTTCTTTGCTATAATATAATACTTTTCTTCATTTCACTCGTCTGTCCGAACTCGATATGGATTTTGCGGCTTTTCTTTGTCGTGTGCATCTGTTGGGTGTGAAAGGAAAGATCCGCCGTGAGAGAAAGAGTGATTCTATTGCAATTGCACACCTGCGGTGTAACTCTGGCTAATACGTGGGCGAGGTACGAACGAGGTGAGTTTGCAGAGTCGTGATGATGATTTTATCGTAATTTGTAGTCAATACAGAGACGTCAAACGTAACTGAAAAAACAAAATAAATAAATGAATAAATAAAAAATACGAGCCGCAGGCGCGCATATATTATATATTCTTGACGAAACATAAAATTTCAGAATGGCAGAGAGATATAGACACGTAGAAATTGTTTGTATATCTCTCGGCATCCACACATACATAGCATTTTTCGTACAAAATAAACAAAAAACTCCTTCGCGAGACTGCGGAGTCTCTTGTGTTTGAAAGAGGTGATGTGATGTTGAGAGAGGGACTGTGCATATATGAGATGTTGTGGCCCGTCATCTGTTTGCAAAGAGCGAGATGAGAGAAAGAAAAAGAGAAGGAATGTCCACGTTATACAGAGAGAAAGAAAAACAGCCACTTGAGATGGATACGTACGGTGAATTTCACTTGAGCTTTTTTTTTATTATTATTGATATTTTAAACGTATTTACATAGAAAATGTGTAGAGATATTTATTGTATAATTGTTGTGTGAACTACTTAAATGTAAATTTTGATGTTTTCACTCTGTTGAAAGTAGATGATGATGATGCAAAAATAATGATATGAAAGTTGATAAAAAATTGCTGATTTGTACATTATTATGGTCAATTGTTAAATGATTTGGCGATGAGATTATAGAGAAATTAATTTTATTTACATTTTTAACGAGCAGAGA
Source organism: Torymus auratus (assembly GCA_900474315.1). Classification (NCBI taxonomy): domain Eukaryota; kingdom Metazoa; phylum Arthropoda; class Insecta; order Hymenoptera; family Torymidae; genus Torymus; species Torymus auratus. The sequence goes on from UXGD01001786.1 coordinate 20,559, forward strand.
AAAGCAATCTTAGCGGAATATAGCAATTGTGTGTGAGTTGAGTCTTGACGCGCGTATATAGAGAGGAAGAAATGCAGTTTTTTAACTAACTTTCATAATTGCTTGGAAGAAAATCGGAACGACACCCGACACACGCCTATTATCGATAGCGCGTCGTAGCAAAATGGCTATACGTTAATAGTAAATATATTTACCTTTGTAGAGTAAAACAAACTCGTTCACGTTTTTCTTTCTCTCGATGCAATCTTCGAGGCATTAATCGAAGACTTAGGAAAAAAAACCTTAGTGATTGGTGTACAAGAGAAAATAAAACCCCCGGGCCACGTCTCGGGGGGGAGATCGGATGGTTCTTTTGATACCAGAGACTGAATTGAAAACTTATATATATAAATATAATACCATTGCTCGTGCTTCTGTGTGGATGTGTCTGTGTGAAAAAAAAACTAAATAATTAAATGAAGCTCATCGTATATTAAAAAAATAAAAGAAAGAAACGGAGTATAAAGAGGAAAGAACTTATTAAATGAATTTTAGGCGAGACAGACTTTTGACAGACGGGAAAGCACCGACGAAGTAATAATAATAATAATTATAATAATAATAATTAATGAAAAAGCTCTGCTCGCAAACGTCGCAAGTACAGATAACATTATAGAAAAATGAAATAAATAAGATAAACAATATTACCTATTATTGAAATAAAAGAAGTAAAAACAAAGTAAAAGTGTAGTTGTATTTGATATTATTGATATGCTCTATCGTATTATATTGTATTGAATGATATGGCAAATGCAGCAGAAAACGAGAGAGGGAGCGCGAGAGGAGAGAGAAAGGGAGAGAGAGAGCGAGAGAGAGAAAGCGCGCGCGAGAGAGAGAAAGGGATGATGATTTGATTCAAGAGTACGAGAAAACGAGATGATTGCAAAAGGTTGGGGTGCATTATGTTGATACTTTCATGAGTGTGACACAGTTATCCGATGAACAAAATGAGAAAAAAAATAATAATTAACAAAAAAACTTAATGTGCGTTTGAACTTTTCCCACTTGGAAATAGGGTCTGAGAGCAGATGATCGAATGTTTTGTACACAAACAAGGGACAAGAGAGAACGTTAGTTTGTAAAGATTAAAAAAAAATAAAGTTAAAGCTATTTAAAAAATCGTGACACAGCCCGATGATCATAGACAAAGACTGTAGCATAAGACGGAGAGAAAGCTCTTTATCGATCATTAAAAAAAGTCATTTTACGATGGGATAAAAGAAAAAAAAGCTATCATTAAAAACACTCGGTCTCTTCCAAACCGTTCACACGATAACCGATAAAAATCACTTTTTTAACGACAACAAAACACACAGGGAATCCAGTGCGAGATAAACAAATACATAAAACTTTTCATGCCTTAAACGCGTTGCTTTACGAGATCTAATCTTACGAAAAAAAAGATATTGCCATATAACTATATTGTTGAAACTGCATTTTCATTAAGTCCAAGTCTAAAACGTCAATATTAAGCTGGATTCCTTTTAAGATAACAAATAAAAACAAAAACAAACGAGTGAACAAAATAAGAAAACATAAAAGCGCACTGAATCGCTCGCGGGAGTTCAGCTGAGTATTAAAAAAATAGCGTGAAAAATGCCTTGAGTATTTAACCACAGTCTCTATAGATTAAAGTTAGGATTATAGCGTGAACAAAAGTGGATTAATGACCTCAAAAGAGAATAAATCTTTGTTGATGATAATGCTTTATGATGAAAATATGAGAAAAAGATGAACGATGCCTTGCTAAAGCGATTTGGAAGCGATCGTGAGGAATTTGTAAATACAGTCAGTGAATGATTTTTTAACGTATAAGTTTGATGATATGCTGATACGATACTGATGATAATGAGATTGCGGGATCTGCGGATCCGTCGTGGATGAATACGTAAACTGATGATGAAAAAAAAACCACAAAAGATTACTTATTGATAAAAAGTAAAAAAAAGATGCGTGCTGTAATAATCGAGAATGTTACGAGTTTGTTTGTTTTTTTATTAACGAATAAAAGAATGAGAAATAAAAAAAAAAAAATAAACATACCAGCTCTTTGAAGACTGCTCTTGAAAAGTCGGAGATCTTGCCATTGTATAAAAAAACTAATAAAGAAAATTAATTACCGAGTGTAATAAATATGACTGTTGACCGAAAAGTTTCTATGACACACGCAGCTGAAAGATCATCATACATTGCGCAACGGGGAGATGGCTGGCTCTTTGTGTCGTTAACTTATTTAATAAAAAAAATAAATACAAGCAAACTAGAAAAAAAGAGAGATTTTAATGATGAGTAACCACGCAAATAATGCAAAACATTATCCCCGGGAGAAAAAGAAAACGAGTTGGGTACATTATATAATGTGTCACGAAAGGGAATGCGGAAGAAAAAAATCGTTTCTTCGATTTTTGTAGAATCTTCGTATATAGTTCTGTAATATAAGATGAATCTTGTACGACGCACGAAAGAGAACAAACATTGTACATAATAAGCGAATGTCAGGGGTGGGGATGTCGGTTAATAAACTATGGAAATGCGCTTAACTAAAAAAAAATAAATAAATAAAGAGGAAATAATAATGATACACGATAAAACCAGGAATCGAGCTCTTCTCTCTCACAATCTCGACGACCTATTTGCTTAAAAAAAATAAGAAAATTTAAAACCGAAATTCGAGAAATTAGAATCATCTTGATGTTGCTGATGATGTTCGTTTTGCTACGCACGAGAGTCCTTTGATGGGAGAAAAAGAGATTTAATGAAATAATCGAGACACACACACATATTTACCATCGACGAGCAGACACTTGATGGTGGTATGAGTAAAAAAAGAATATATAATAAAGATAAATTAAAATAAAATGACCGTTGCGTGTTTTTTCACACCGTGTAATTCGAGTGTTTCTTTGAGATGGCATCTTTGTATATTATTCTCGCATTATTTCAGGCTGCCACTGTTTGTCTCTTTTGTTTTAATTTAATTTGATTTTTTTCCTACGTAAGCGAAAAGATGAAGATTTCGTTGCGTACATACAGAATCCCTTGAGTTTCGTTATACTTTCACAGAGCGCCTATATATATCCACACACATCATGATTTTTATTTCTCTTGTGCATAATAATAACCGTTTGTAACAACAACGCTTCTTTTCCTCCCCCCACGTTCGGACGACTAATTATATATTAAACGAACTCACAATGAACAATCAAGGTACAAATAATTCCATATGTTCAGTCGGAGGAGCAAGTCTGTGTGCGGAGAGTGACCGGAATGAAGAGAATAGAAAAAAATAACGATTTAATCGATAAGAGAGCAAAACGAATAATGGAGAAAATTATGAGAAAGATTGTATATTTATTGCCGAAAGGTGTGTGTCCAACTTCAAGCTGCGAGTCCTTCGAGGTGGAGTGTTCTTAATTTTTAGTATAATATACTTTTGATGTTCTGGAATAAATGAAAAAAAAAATAAAAAAATAAAGTTATATATGCAATGGATGGTGCACGTTTTTTTCATTTCGAACTGACTTTAACTTTCTGTCTTCTGCGTGAGTGCTTCTATAAGGTTTTTTTGTTTCTTTTTTTGTTTGCCTGCTTCGATTTTTTTTTCGTTGGTTGTTAATGAGGGGTGTATCTGATTTTGGACACATTCTTTTCATTTGTTCGGTGGAGAACGACGATATTTTAAACATTCAGACTTCATTATTTACAGATAAATCTAAAATATGAACATATAAGTATATGAATAGCTCTTCCATTAATAATTTAGTTTAGTTCTCCTTCCATAAAGTTTTTTTTTCTTCTTGTACCACAGTTTTCTTCTTTTTTTTAGCTAACGCTATTTCTTAATAGACAAGTTTGTTTTTTCTTTGCTTTTCTTTTCAAAATTTACATTTTAAGATTTTTAAAATTTTCTTTTTTTTACATTACGATATTTTTTTTCAAGTATCGTTACTTAACGTTTAATTAACAAACTTTAAGACACATAGCTCGACTTGATTTTCTTCTAACGATCCACTGGTACATATAAGTCCATGGTATGCATTGACTGGTTTTTTTTTTAAAGACACTGGTAAGACATTTTTATGTTACTTTTGATGCGTTTATATGGGATGATCGTCGTTCGGCTTGAGGACTGTCTTTGGATGAAGAGACTGCAAGTTGTGGGGATCGTTTCTGACTGATGGGCTGGATGGTGTCGAGTCCGTGCGGAGAGTGAACAATGATTATTAAATAGGTGAGCCAAAGCTTTGAACATGGAATGTGACTCTTGGACTTTTCTTTTATATATATACATATATATTGTATCATTATAACTGCTTTAACTCGACGCACAGTAACTTATGTGATTATATACCGATTTTTTATAACCAAAAGATAATGCATCATTTGAACTTTACGATTATAATATATATCCGTGATTTTTAAGTTTCAGTTTTCTTTATTTTCAAGTCACATTTTATGCGTGGTATAAATGGTGTGAATGCGTGTGTTGATCAATCAGGACTACACCAGTAATTTGTTAATTGAGAAAACTTTGGAATGAGAAAAAGAAAACGTTTGATTTTGTTTACCGAAGTTCAATACTTTTTGACGATCAATGTGTTTTAACATATTTCAAGTAAAGTTTATTTAAAAAATGTTTGTTCTTTTTTTTAATTATGAAATGTCATTTACAGATACCCGAAGAAGCAGAATTCCAACCACCGTGAACCGTCTCCAAAGGGGGGCACGCCCAATAACGATTCCTAACTGATGATGATGACGATGACTTTGACATTCGAGCAGTTTCCTCGTACCTGAGCTTTTTGTGGTTTTTTTTTTGTACATAAAAGACTATAACTACTTAACTGAGATAAGATAATTAAGTGAAATAAATAAAGAAGGCACGTTTTTTGTGAAATCTTTCGTAAATTTATTTTCTTTTATATTAAGGTTTTTTTTTTCGTCAACATGAAACTTATTGATACTAATCTAATCAACTCTCAAAACTTGAGTCTCAATACGTCAAAGTAAAAAGGGGTATGTTTATTTAACAGCTTACATGCTTTCGAGAAGTCTTATGTTGCCTATATATAATAATTTAATCATAGCGTATCGGCGGTTATATAAATCGTCTATACATTCAGTGATTGCAACTTACTCCATGCCTCATTCACATGAATACAGTGATACATTATATTACATTTTGCTTCCTTATAGACAACGATTATAAAAAATAAAAATTTTATTTACATTTAAGAAGTTAAGCAGTTAATCAATTTCAACGTAAAAAAAATTAGTTTCGCACATTGTATAAATCTTATGGGAGATATAAGTAATAATTATTGAACACAATGTGAAATTTTAAGTAATATTTCTTACTTATTTCATCACTTTGAGAATGTATATTTTTCTGTATTTTTTTTTTCACCAAATCGTTTCGGCTTTTAGTTTTATCTATGAGGAAGCAAGAAATCAATTCTGACAATAGGTTTCAGTATAAGCTTAAAGACTTTTCCATTTTATATTTTTCTTTAGAACAATGATTTTTGTATCTGAAGTTTGTTAACTAGCGTATGAAGGTAATGGGAGATCTTCTAATATACAGTTAATATAATCATATGATATGATCTACAAGTGGGTTGGAAGATCAGACATATTGAAATCTAAAACTTCTGTCACTAGTATCTGCGAATGGATTGTCGAAGAATGCTTGGAACATGGTATCCCTATCCATATCTGAAAATTGAATGGTATAAATGTAATAACAAGCTTAATATAATTATTGTTTCGGTAAAAAATAGATTTATAGTTTTACCATTGAAATTGTAATCAGATTCCTCTAAATCATGACCGCTGTCGTACCGGGAACGTTTTTTAGGGTCAGACAAAATGCCGTACGCTTCTCCAACCTCTTTGAATTTCTTTTCTTGCTCTTTCTTTTCCCCGTCAGAGGCATTTGCATGTCGATCTGTTTGAGACATACATAATTGATTATTAGTAAATTGAAATAACAAATATATCGCCGATGTCGAAGAAGACTATCTCACTCAGAAATGCCACTAATACTACCCCCTATCAACATTCGCCACGAAAAGAATCTTAGCTTAATAACGCCACGAAAACTATCCCCCATCAGCATTCGCCACGAAAAGAATCCCATCTACAAAAGTGCGACGGAAACTATCCCGCATCTATGTTCGCCACGAAAAGAATTTCACCTACAAAAACGCCAGAAAAACCTTTTTAAAAGGGATAGTTTTCGTGGCGTTTTTGTAGGTGAGATTCTTTTCGTGTCGAACATTGATGCAGAATCATTTTCGTGGCACTTTTACATATGGAATTCTTTCCGTGACGAATGTTGAGGGAGGATACTTTTCGTAACTTTTTCTATAGGTGAGATTCTTTTCGTGGTCAATATTCATCTGGGATTGTTTTCGTCCGAGCCGATGATATCATTTCCAAGAGGCAACAAATTGCAATCTTACCTGGATGGTGTACCATAGCCCTCTTTCTGTAAGCTTTTTTGATATCATCTGTTGAAGCAGATCGATCAATTCCAAGAATTTTGTAATAATCTTTTCTTTTCGATCTTTTTAGTGCCATTTTTGCTTCGTAGAGTAATCGCTTGTTCTCTGGGAAAAAAAAAAAAAAAAAAAAAAAAAATGTATATATTAGTTTTTCTTTTTCAATTTCAAAACGTAGAAAAGAATTTTTGAATGTCCCACTCACCTCTGCTTTTGTCCATTTTCCATGCTTTCTCGTAATCGCGTACTGCCTCCTCGTATTCTTGGAGTTCCATGTAGCAAGCTGCCCTTCTTAAAATAGCTTTAAGATAATTTTCATCTAATTTTAACGCCTCGTTACATTCTGAAACCGATTCTGCCAATTTCTTCAGCTGTTAGAAGAAAGTTATATTAAAATAATGAAATATAATGAGTATATTTTTTGATTAATTATACTGTTTACAAATGATTACCTTTGCTGCTACTGTTGCTTTATTGAAATGTAATTTAGCATTGGCTTTATTATTTAGAGGATCAACAAGTAATGCTTCAGTATAGAGAGTATAAGCTTCTGTATACCGTTCTGCTTTAAAAGCAGCATTTCCTTCTTCTTTCTTTTGTTTTAATAACTTGGCTTTCTAAAATAAAACCGTAGTGAAGGTTACATTCATAATAGTTAAAATATTAAGATACTATTGTGTATTTGAAAATTTCTTTATAACTATTTAATGTTAATAATATAAAGTGTTATAGGTACATAAAATTTCTTATGTTTTATCAGGTTAGATTAACGTACTTTTGAAAAATCAATGTAAATTTTTAATTTAATTTAAAGATATTTTCATTAAAAGCAAAAAGACTATTAATGTTATTTCATGTTAAACACCTATGTTAACAAAATTTGGTTTACTTTAGATAATTCATAGCTTCTTCTTATCTAAATATATTTATTAAAGTTAGGTAGAGCTATTAAGAGAGCTGCAAGCTGTTCACAACTTTTCCACAAAGTAGTACTTACATTCCTAAATAGAAGATTTGCTCTCACAACTTTCATCTTCCGTTCATCTTTTCAATCATGTAATTTTTAAACAAATTTTTTTACACATAATTAATAACCGTTAATTGGGACTAGAAATAGTGGCACAGGAGGGAAAGCAAGAATCAAGTTGCTAAAGATAAGTGTGGTCTATATTTTAGATAATGTACCTTATATATACCCAAGGCTCTTTTGTGGTCAGGAGCAAGGCGCAAAACTTGCTGGAAGTGTTTAAATGCTTGATCAATATTATCTTGGTAGTATAAACAGGTCCCTCTTACATATATAGCATCGGCATTTTGTTTGTCTGTATGAAGAACATCACTAAAAAAATTTACAATCATGCTTCTATTCTTATTAAAATTGTAAATTAAATATAACTATTGAATACTAACTTTGCACCCATTTCTGCTTCTGAGTATCTGCCTAAATATGCTAAGCATTCGGCTTTCGTAATTCTGTATCTAGAACAATATGGGCTGACTTCAATACAACGATCCATACAATAAACAACTTTGCGGTAGTCCTTGGCTTCATAAGCCATTTCTCCTTCTTTTAAAAATCTTCTTAGGGTACCAACATCATTCAGTTCTGCAGTAATAGATTGCTTTGAAGGTTCTAGCTGTTCTAATTTGGCTATTACAGTCTCTGCTTCAACTACATCTCCTAGCATTAGAGAGCACTTAATAAGGCGTGTGTAAGCCTGAAAGATGAAAACCAAGCATTTAGTACATACAGTTCATTTTTAATCGTCTTTAATATAAACACAATTACCTTAACAAATGTAGGATCTAGTTCAATACACTTCTTGGCATCTTTGAGAGCATCTCTGTACTGCGATAACATCATGTAACAAGCACACCGGTTACTGTAATATCTGGCAGTATTGGGGCATAGTTCTGAAATAAAAGCACAGGTGAGTACCTAATGTCACAATTACAAAGACAACTGCTGTATTAATTACTCACCAATGACTTCATTGTAGCCTACCAAAGCCTGTTTGTATTGTTTTGCAGAGTACAGCTGATTAGCCTCTTCCTTCTTATACTCCGCCAATCTAAAACATCAAAAGACAGGCATTTTGTTACACTTCTTTTCTATCTATCTAACCAGCCTGCTTTGAGCCTCTCACATATAACTAAAGACCCCCTCATACATATTCACCGACGCATAGCTAAGTAGATTTGAAAAATGCGTAGGTCATCAAGAGCTTCCTATCTATTGGCAACTTACGATGCAATGAAGGAGTAACCACCAGCAGCTGTTGGTGCCATTCCTGCGATTGTTACTATGGCAATGCGACAAGCATGTGAAAGTCTTGCGAAAGCATTGTCAAATCGAGCAACAGAGGAGACAGTGACTGTCCTGATCTCCTTTGGCACGACCTTCGCACCGATATAACAAAGACAGTGAGAGCGCGAAAAACAATGCCACCAGACTCACCCACTGTCTCTCTCAAAGTATGATTCAGACTAAAAGATGTGGGACTGTGTCCGGGTTTCGCGAGGTGCTTACACGCGCACACTTATACTGAAAATTTAGCCCAAACCCCGAAAATATCAAACGAGCTTGCACCGCCGCCGCGGCCGCACGCGCCGCGCGACAGCCAACCGTAATAATAGACCATCCCCGTGATGGACAGCTCGGGGGAGAAAGAGCAGAACAATGGAGAGTGCGCGCGGGGTGACAGGTGAAATGCGCGAAAATAACGCGCTGCTGCAGCGTGCGTTACGTGGGTGCATTGACCCACTGTATCCCTCTCTCTCTCTCCATAGGACTCTCCGTCTGTGTGTCATCCATTGCGGAACCGCGACGTGCGTCTCCATGTTTCTTTGCCCCCATACCAGCCCCCTTAAACAAAGCCTATATACCTATATTCAACCATCCACCGTATATCTACTCACTGCTCGGGATTGAAGATGATGTTGGGCATGGCCTCGTTCGGAGTAAAATTGATGGTCTCCGCGTCCACGTTGATCACCTCGTCTGCCATGACTGCGTGTTCCGTCTCCGTCTCGCACAACACACTCCTCGCTTATCACCAAACCGTCCTGTGCTGTGCTGCGTGTGTGCGGAACCGCGCGAGACGCGACTCTGCACAGGCTCAACTTTTCCGACGCAGTCTCGCACACTCTCGTTCCTTCCTTTCTCTCCGAATTCGGCGACGCTCACTGCGGACGAGGTGATGCGTGCGTCGCGCTATGTGTAGGTTGTGATATATAGTGCAACAGCAGCAGCAAGCAGTCGCCCTCGGAACGAGCGCGCGTGAGATGCGCCGAACTCTGCTACAGAGGCCTCGTCGCGCCTATCTGTCGCGATATATAACTATACCTATTCACCTAATATACCTACGATCGCGCACGCTCGCGGAAGCGGGTGGCGACGATATATGGTCGTAGGTAGTTATGTTATTAAAGTGAACGCTGTTATCGGTTGCGCAGATGATTGGATTGTGGCGACGCTCGCGGGGATGGGAGGAAGTAGCGAGGTTTGAATTTTCCCGCGCGCAGGTGAAAGATGAAGAGAGAAGTAAAGCAGTGGGTGGTGGATTGTTGTAGTTGGGAATGCGGGATTGTGGATGGGCGAGGATCAGGTCAAGCGCTGGTTTCAGTTTGTAATAGTGTATAAATGTTTCTATATGGATCAGTATTGATATAGTAATAGAGGTTTTGTTATCGGTCGAAATAGTGATTAGTTAATAAAGTGTAAGGCAAGTACGAAGGAGCATGACCTTTTGGTAAGGATTTTTTATGGATCTTGAAAGTTCATGTCTGGGATCGACAAATAAAATTCAATGCTCGCTCAACTTTTCCCAATGAATTCATTTTTTTTTTCAGATACGCTCAAACTATATCTAATCTTAAATATGGTATATATTATGTTATCAAACGAGCAAAACAGATTCTTAAGATAGAATAGAAAATCTTCCATTTAAGGTATTGGTGTAGTTAAAAAATTTAATTTTTTTCCTACCGCAGTGATAAAGATTTATCGAGAATAGTCAAAAGAAGTCAATAATCAATATTTTATGAAAATGCTCACTTAGTACTAATATTTATTTATTTATTTAAAACATTAAACGGGCAGGAGCCCTTAAATACATACATAGTACGAAGGCGGTACATACATT